>PVJI01017063.1:0-36649 GCA_004026765.1 Micronycteris hirsuta | reverse complement strand
ACTCCCTTTAACATTTCATACAATAAAGGCTGGGTGGTGATGAACTTCTTGAACTTGACCTTATCTTCTCTGCCCTTCCATTCTAAATGAAATCTTTGCTGGACAGAGTATTCTTGGATGTAGGTCCTTGCCTTTTATGACTTGGAACACCTCTGTCCAGCCCCTTCTTGCCTGCAAGGTCCCCTTTGAGAAATCAGCTGACAGTCTTATGGGGATTCCTTTGTAGGTAACTGTCTCCTTTTCTCTGGCTGCTCCTAGGATCCTTTCCTTATTTTTGATCTTGGGTAATGTAATTATGATGTGTCTTGGTGTGTTCCTCTTTGGGTCCAACTTCTTTGGGACTCTCTGAGCTTCCTGGACTTCCCGAAAGTCTATTTCCTTCTCCAGCTTCGGGAAATTCTCCATCATTATGTGTTCAAATAAATTTTCAATTCTTTGAATTTCTTCTCCTTCTGGCAGCCCTATGATCCGTATGTTGGGTCATTTATATATGTCCTGGAGGTTTCTGAGCCCCTCCTCCATTTTTTGAATTCTTGTTTCTTCATTCTTTTCTGGTTGGAGGTTTTTTTCTTTCTGCTGGTCCACTCCATTGATTTGAGTCCCAGTTTCCTTATCTCTGTTGGTTCCCTCCAGATCTCTCCTCATTTGTTCAAGCAATTTTGATAATTTTTTGTCGAATTCTGTTAGCATCCTTATTACAAGGGTTTTAGACTGTGCATCTGATAGGTTGGCTATCTCTTGGTAGGTTAGCTCTGGAGCTTTGAACTGTTCCTTTCTTTGGGCCATTTTTTTCCCCTCCGTGCGCCTGTTACTGTAAGGAGGGCGGAGCCTTGGTGCTCCCCTGTGCAGGGAAGCTCCCGGTAGTGGGGCGGGACCTGAGCGCACAATGGCGCCTGCTCCACTCTCTGCACCCACACCGCCTCCTGCAAGCAATTCGAGCCCCTCTGCGCTGGCTCCAGGGGTCGCTCCGGGGTCGGTGGACGGGCTGCACAGCTCCAATCCCCCGCGGGTCTCCCCAGCGAACTTTCCTGTGAGGCTGGGAGTTCCTCCCGCTGCCGACTCCACCCCCACAGGTGCTCTCACTCTGCGCCGATGGGTTGCGCCCTGCTTTCTCTCCTGGACCGTCTGCCCGCGAATGCGGACCTGCCCGGTCCACCAGTCTCAGCCCCGCTGGGTCTGGATGAGCCGGGAGCTGGCCGCGCTTCAGTCGGGTCCCCGTCTGGGTGTGCTGCAACCCCGCGGGAACCGCCCCTCCAACCGTGGTCCTGCCATCTGCTCCCCAGCTTGCCACAGGGCCGCTGAGAGCTCTCCCTCCGCCCTGCTCCTCCCGGCTCACCAAACTAGATGAATGTATCTTCTTTAATTCCTTGGTTGTCGGACTTCCTCTCAATACGATTTTCTGTCATATTTGGCTGTTTTTGGTTGTGTAACTTTCTGATTTTTTTCCTCGTTTGGTTGTGCGAGGCAGAATGGCGCATTCACCTATGCCGCCATCTTAGGAAGTCCTTAAATTATTGATTTAAGAGAGGTGGTGATGCCTAATCATTTCTTATCATTTAGGCCATATTTATTTTTTATTCTTTTACTGTTCTTTGATTATGAAGTATATTTTAGTGTTGACTTCTTGACTTTTCATTAAATTAAGAACAGATATTTAGCATTGGCAGTGATATTATGATAATGAAAAAACTATTTCTTATTCTTTAATTGATTCACTGTTTCACATATTATTTTTCAAGAAAAAAATCTGACAAATTCTCTGGTAGATGGCAAATTTTCTCCAACATGGACAATAATAGTCCCATAACATCTACTTTTTATCCTGCATTAATTTGTACCTATCACCTGAATTAATTCCTTGTTCTGAAATATTTTATCTCATACTTGGGATGTAAAGAAATAAAAATATGCATCTTTTAATTTTGTCTTTTATTCTAATGGAAATGAACTTATTTGACAAATCAATAGTATATTCAAAGTACTTATTACTAACTAATCAATTATTAATATCTCCTAATAAAAAGGAACAAAATTCTTTGCTGAGGAGATTCAAATATTTAAGAAACAATTCCTGACATCAAGAAATTTATGATGTAATAGATTATGCACCCTATAGATCCTCATCATTATCAAAATTTTATTTTAACTTTTATAGCTTATCAAATATCTTCACTTATAGAGATATAACATCCTCATATCAATTTTGTAAAGTCATATGTTCTTTATTGTACAGATATATAGAATTCTATGATTAGATAAGTTTAAATGGCTAATTTAAATTTATTCAGTTAAAGTGTTGAAATCATGGGATGAAATTACATCTTTTGATTGATATTTCCAGGTTAAATTATGCAATTATTTATTTTTTGCAGACAATGAATGCACTGAATACATTATAAATGCAAACTTGGTGTCATGGTCCATATATTTATAGTAATTCATAAAAAGGGGAGATCTCTATGACCTGGAGTAGCCCTGAAAAGTAGCATGGTCTCTGGGGAAGAGGAAAGATAAAAGAGTTAAAGAGAAGATTGAACTTATTGTTTCTCAGTAACAAAGAAAACTCATTTACTTGGTTCAAGCTAAGAGCAAAGAAGATGGTTAAGCCTAATCCTAACAGTCAGGGTTCTCAGAAAATGTAATCTTTACTCATCACCCAAGCTGGGTACTTGTTTCATTGTTTCATACCATACTAGGAAGTGACCAATATCATTTAGCATCCCTTGATACACCCATCTAGAAGAGAGTGAGCTACTTGTTGTCTGAGCCTTTGGTTGAATGGCCTGAAAAGTACCACTAGACACAGTGGTTAGCACATGATAGATATGTTTTCTGAACTCGCTTCCTTAATTTGGCATTGTCCCTATGATCAGGAAGGCATTATAATAAAATTTAATAAAAAGGAATAAAAAATTGTCCAGATAATTCCAAAAACCCAGTGTAGAAGAGAAACTAAAAGGTACAGAAATTTTAAATCATAGTGATGAGAAAATAAAAATTGAATGACATAAAATACTGATGGACTTCAGAATTGGATAAAACAAGAGTAATGTTCAGAGTGATTTGGAAAATAAGTGAATATTAATAAGGAGTCATTGAAAGGAATTTGGATAACACCAGTAGTGTAGTGGCATTGGTAGATCAAAACTTAAGACTCAGAAGGGAAGTGAATCTACGGAGTTGAGTATTTAGAGATAAAAAAAGCTACAAAAAAGGGTGTTGATATATTGGATGGCTAAGAATGTTACCATACTATACACAGTGTTTCTTAATTTAATTTTGAAAATTTGAACCAAATCTACAAAATGGGGCCTCTAATATCTGGAAATCTCTTCTTGCATGCAGAATCATATTTTACTTATTTTTAATGAAACTGTCCTATTGCACAATGTAAAGAATATGTAATTGGGAATATATCAGAGAGAACCTTGTAACTGAAAAAAATAATAATAGAAGTTATTGAATCTCAATCACTTGTTAATTCCTGTCAACATAGCACTGAATAATGTGAAAATAATGGAATACTTAGAAGTAAATAACCAAGTTACTTTGCAATTCTCATTAGTTAAGTAAAATAAAGGGGCTGGAAAATAATTTAGCTATGTTTGTTTATATTTAACTTAGAGACCACTAATGATGCATATGCATGGGATTCTCTCTGGCAAAAACTGAACTATTAGACCACAAATATAGAAAAAGTGATAAAGCTATGCCTCATTGCCACTAGATCAAGTGTCTCTGAAATATCAGCAGTGGGAGTTTATAGATCTGTACTCTGTCATTCTCCAATAATGTGACTTCGTTACTCATTGAATACTGGATTGTTTCCCATGGGGCACTATCATATCTCCCTTAAGATTTTGTTTTCCAGTTCTGCTATTTACTGGTTCTTTGACTTTAGGCTATGGGGTTCACTTTATCAGATTCAGCCTCCTTATTTTAGAGATGTGGATAATAATATTACCTACCTCATAGGATTTTTGCGAGGACTAAAGGTGATGTTGCATGTAAACGTTTAACACAATTGTACTACTCATTCAATAAATACTGTAATAATATTAATCATTTTAAATAATATTAGTAATTATATTTATTGATTGATTTAAATTTTATTCTGCCAGTCTTTTGCATGGCATTCTTACTGTACATATTTGTTGGGGGGAGCAATGGATAATAATGGGCCATTAACATGAAGACATATTTGTTATTTTTGTTGCTAAATTCATAATCTGTATATATTGCTGAGTTTCTCCCAGTAATTGACTGACTTACATTCCCCCCAGGTTTTATTGAGATACAACTAGCATATAACACTATTGGTTTAAGGCACACAACATAATGACTTGATATATTTATATATTGTAGAATGACTTCCACAATAAATCTACTTAATATCCATTACCTCATATAGTTAAAAAAATTTTATTGTGATGGGAACTTTTAAGATATACTTCCCTAACAACTTTCAAATAGGTCACTTTTGCTCCACTATGATTGCTAAATGGATTGTGAGGGGCCAAGAATGAAAGTAGGGAGACTAGTCACATGGCAATTGCAGTGACATCAGTCAGAGAGGAACTAAGTTGTTGACAACGCAGCTGGAGAAAAATTGATGTGTGTTGGATATGTTTGGAAAGTAAAGCTAATAGGACCAGCTGTTGAATGGTGTGTCAGATATCAGAGTAAAAACGAGTAAGACTTTTGCCTTGACTACCCGGTGGACTGTGGTTGCATTTACTAACGTGGAACAGAGGCAGAGGAGCAGGCGTGTGGAAGGATGGAATCAAAGGTTCTGTTTTAACCATGTTTTATCATGCCTATTAGACATCTAATAGATTTTTAAAAATCTGTTGTATACATGAGTTTGGAGTTCAGTGGAGAGGCCAGGACTCTAGATATACATTTGGAAATCATTGGCATGAAGATATTTAAAATCATCAGACTGATTGAGATCATGTAGTAGAATGTGGACTTGAAAAAGTAGTGGGAATAAGTCATGACTTTATTTTTTCCCAGTACCTAATTCCTTTATAAATGAAATGTCCACATTGATTTCATGGTCTTTATATCACTCTGTATAATAAACTTTTAGATTTAGTTCCATATGCTAACTGGTTCTCCCACCAACACCTCACCCTGAATCCCATGTTTCTTCTCTTAAATTTCCAAACAGAAATATCTGATTGTTCTACAGTCAGTTGAATAGTTCCTGACCATCACGTTATGGGCTGACCTTTCTTCACTAACCTGGATGATTTTCCTCTAGGTTAGGAACCTGTATTTTCAATATATACTGAATATTAGATATTATGCTGTACATTTTACATTTGTTATCTCGTTAAATGGTTGAAATAAACTGTGAGATTAGTTCTTTTATTTCATCAATGAAGACATGAGGATCAAAATAAATCTCTCTGATAACATAGCTTGTAAATTGTAGAGTTAGAATTTGAAAAGAAGCCTATATAACCCAAACTATAAATTGAACAAGAAAAAGTTATAAGCACTTAAACTCTGAGTTGGATGTAGCCATGTTCCCCTGTATGAACAAACTCCATACACTGTGAGGTAAACAAAAGCCAATAAACAAACACTAGAGAATAGGACTGAAAACTCTAACAACATTTGAATTTTAGAACTCATTCTCCTCATAAACAAACTCTTTCCCTTTATTTTCTGAGGCATTATAGAAACCAGTCAATTCTACCTTTTTCTTTGAGATTGTTCAACTTGAAGCTGGATGATTTTAAATAATACAGATACCGTGTACAACAGAGAGAGGGATAAATGTTATTATTTAACATATTAATTAATAAATATGTCATTTAATTAATAAAGATATAATTCACATATTATAAAATTCACATGTTTAAAGTGTACAAGTCAATGATTGTGGTATATTCACAGAGCTGTGCAATCATCTGCACAAACTTTAGAGTATATTCAAAACCCTATTCCCACTAGCGACCCCTCCCTGATCTCCAACCCCTCCCTGCAGCTTCCCGTACACAACACATGCAGTGTTTGTGACTCTTACACTTACCATGTGTCTTCCAGATTCATCCATTCTGTAGCATGGGTTTATTTTATCCATGGAACATTTATTGATTACTTTTTATTGTCAAATGCTATTCAATTATATGAATATAAAGTTTTTGATTTATTTGTCTGTTGGTAGATATTTAAAATGTTTCCATTTTAGGTTAGTGTAATAATGCTGCTGTGAACATTCATTTACAAGTTTTTGTGTGGAAGTATGTTTTGTTTTGTTTTTCAGTATGTACAGAGAAATGAAATTTCTGGATCACATGGTAATTCTATGTTTAACATTTTGAAAAACTGGCAAACAGTTTTCTAAAGCAGTTACGGCATTTTACATTCCCACCAGCAATGTATGAGAGTTTGTTTCTCTACATTTTCACCAACACTGATTATTGTCTGTTAATTTGTTTATAGCCATCCTACTGGCTGTCTGGTGGTTTCTCATTTTGGTTTTGGTTTGTGTTCCCCTAATGGTTAATGATTCGAGAACTTTTTGTGTGCATATTAGCCATTTGTCAGTTTTTGTTGGAGAAATATCTATTCAATCCTTTGCCCATTTTTTAAATTGGTTTATTTATGCTTTTGACATCTAGTTGGAAGAGTTCTTTCCACTAGATACAAGTCCCTTATCAGATACATGATTTATGAATAGTTTCACACATTCTTTTGGTTAATACTTTCTTTATATTATTTTCAGAACAAAAAAATGTTTTTAAATGTTGAATTCCAAGTAATATATTTTTTCTTTTCTTTAAGATTTCTATACCTTTAGTTCTTACATTTAAGTCTATGAAGAGTACAAGAAAGGGATCCAAATTCACTCTTTTGTATGTAGGTTTATAGTTGTACTGAATAGTATGTTTTCTTCAGTATTGCTCATGAAATGGGGGAAAGCTCTACTTAAGGAGATTAAGGAAGCTTCATTTAATGAGTGGCATCTGAAAATTTTCTGAAGTGTGAATAGAATTTGGGTGGGTAAAGATGTACTAGGGAAGACAATGATAGGCATAGGTGGACAAGAGAAAGGAACAAGAAAGTCTAAAATATTATTTCATTTTGACAATAGCATGGTTTACAGAGAACCTGGAACCTAAACATAAACAGAGATTGAGAAGATGGTTCAACTGCAAGACATGTCTTTGAGAGGTGCCTCCGAGTTTTTACTCACCCCTCCAAAGAAAGTGTGCTGTTGTATTTGTAAATACAGTTCTCTAGAGTCCTGGGGTTAAGGACTGCTTTGGATTGTGTTCATTCCTCAGCACTTGTGGCCTCTGGCATTATGTATACCTTCCTCAAAGGAACTTAGCCTGCTTTTCCCTTGTGGGCGTAGGGGATGCAGTGCGGAAAGTGGTGTAGAATAGTGACTTCATGGTCAGAGCTGATACTAGCTTTGATGTCACCTGGTCTTGTTCTTTGGTTTTGTAGATTCAGCAGTACCCTCATTGGTTACTTATCTATCTCAGTTCTGGGTACATCAAAATCCGTTAGCCATAGATCCTTGTGTGTCATTCAGTCTTGGCTGTCCATTTTGACACTAAGAACAATTACATCCACCTTCCTTCTTACAGTTAACTGTTGCCATCTGGCCTCTGCTATGCCCAAATCCCATCATTTCTACTGAAACTAGTGAACCGTTTTCATATGCAGACCCCAAACTTTTCCTTCAGATCTGGTCTGTAAAGGATAACCATAGCTGAGTTTTCAAGATGGGGTTGTTTTCATTAGCACATTCCTTTTTGCTTTTGTGAATGGTTTGTCTTCAGGGCCATCCCAGGAATACAGGCAACAGGTGGGTTCTCTAGTGTTCTTTAACAAATCCATTCTAACATGCTTATCTCTCTAGACTTTTAGCCTTCATCAAACTTTGTACAAGTATTTCTGCTGCTTTTACTCTAGGTCATCATCATCCTTTTAATGAAGGAAGGATCTTGCTAGAATCATTTTTTTTTTGTACCAACTCTCATAGTTGCACTTTCTTTGTAAGCTGGTGCTGAAACAAGAATTTGAGTTCAGGTAGTTCATTTGGGAGATGCAGGGAGCATAGACTGAGGAAGAGAAGTAATACAGAAAAGGTATGGTAGCAATAAAGGGCGCTTTATTAAGCTAGCTAATACCATGGATAAGTGGGGCTTAATTCCAAAACATATGTCTCACACACTAAATTCCACGAGTTATTTGCTGAGGGTTTTTCTTCTAGGGATATTAATTCCTCAGCACTTCCAACCTAGTGTGTACACAGACAGAAGAGCCTCCTGCAGTTTGGGCGAATGAAAAAACCGGCCTCACGCAGAGTTGATTTTACTGCACCGAGAAAGGCCAGAAGAAATGGCTGAGCAGTGATAGCACCTGATACAGGAAAGCAGTGAAATTGAAGTTAATCGATATCAGACCATGGAAGGCATTGAATGTCATTCAAAGAAATAAGTTTTTAGATTTGATTATCTCCTGTACAAGAGAGTTACACTAAATTGGTGTATATGCTAGATTGTGGAACAGAGACAGGAGTGGGTAGGGCAATGGAGGCAGAATGTAACATGATGATCTTCCTCCTGCTTCCACTTTTATCAGGACCTGTACTGGGTCCTAATTACTAAAGCCACTTTTAGAAGGCTTCACTACATGGGGTAGCATTCTAAGCATACTTCAGCAGTAGTATGTCAAATAAAAAGAGATTCCATTTTCAAAAGAATTGGGACCTTAGAATGCAGGCAGGTATACCCAAGGTTACTTTCTGTGTTGCATTTGAAAATGTAGATTTTTTTTTTCCTTCACCTTTAGGTTTAAATATCTTATTTTAGCTAAAGCAAATTTGCCTCAACTGGCAGAAGGAGCTTTATGTAGAGAGGCAGCATGGTTCACACCTTCATTTCCTAGTCTGCTACACGTATTCAGTCACCTACATGTGCCCTTTGAATCCCACTTAGTAATTTGTCATTCCCAGTAGTGGTTTGTGAAAGACAGGAACAAAATTTCGATGTGTAAGAAAAAAAATTGAAAAAGGAGGAAGTACTGAGGAGCACTTTTAGGAATAAGCTGAAATCCACTTGGAAACAAAAGAGCAAAAAAAATAAGAGAAAATGTTTTCATACCTTTATACTAATCTAGTAATAGCTGCATTAACTTGTCATCTCTACACATAACATCAATAGGCAAATTCAGATTAGGATAGCACTAATATCAACTCACACTAATTTTAATCCCCTCATCTGTTTATGGGCTTTATACTAAAAAAAAAAAAAAATACTCTTTCCTTTTAAACTTTCCAATGTTGAGGATTTTGTTACTGGGTCAACTGTAGGTTGACTTTTTCCTTTCTTTTGGAGGAATTCTTTACCAGTATTCACAACTTATTGCAACAAATCCAGTGAAAGGGCTTCTATAGGGTGCAGTAGACTGCCAGACATGCTTAGGTACTTCTATACCTCCAAAAAAGATAGTTTAAGATGATTTTCAAAAAAGCACTCACCATTTTATTAGAGTTCTTTCTGTTTTCTTCTATTTCTTACACAAAAGTGATAAGATTTGCTGATATATGAAGTAGTGAGGGAAAATATTATGGTTTAAACTGTAACCACTCTTACACATGTTCATACAAAGTGAAAAACCACCTCTGTGGTAATTAGTATATACACACCTCTAGTATTGGACAAAATATGGTTGTATTTCCAAGACATTACAACCCTGTTTCCCAATTTGCCAAGATTAGAAGGAAATTCATTGCCAAGATGTAGCTCTCTCCTATTTTTGTTCTTTAGATGCCACATAAAAATGAAATTATATGGTATTTTTCATTCTCTATCTGACTTATTTCATTTAGCATAGTATCTCCTGGGTTCATCCATGGTATCTCAAATGGTAAGATTTCATTCTTTTTTTATGGCTGAGTCATATTCCACTATATATATGTGCCACCTCTTTTTCAGTCGGTTATCAATGAATGTTTAGACAATATCTTGGCTATTGTAAATAATGTTGCAGTAAACATAGGGATGCATATATCTTTTCATATTAGTGTTTTGGATTTCTTCGGGTAAATACCCAGAAGTGGGATGGCTGGGTGGTATGGAAATTCTATTTTTAAGTCTTTGAGGACCCCCCATGCTGTTTTCCATAGTGGCTGCACCAATTTGCAATCCCACCAATAAAGCATGACAGTTCCCTCTTCTCCACATCTTGCCAACACTTGTTTGTCAGTTTATTGATGATTCTGACAAGGGTGGGGTAATATTTTGTTTCTATTTGCATTTCTCCAATGATTAGTGACACCGGACAATTTTGGTGTGTCTGTTGGCCGTCTGTATGTCCTATTTGCAGAAATGTTTATTCAGGTCCTCTGTCCATTTCTTAACTGGATTGTTTGTTTTTTTATGTTAATGTATATGAGTTCCTTATGTATTTTGAATATCAATCCTTTGAGGATATCAGACGTGTCATTTGTGAATATCTACTCCCATTGAGTTGGTTATCTTTTCATTTTGTTGATGATCTCCTTTTCTGTACAAAACTTGTTACCCCATTTTTCCATGGGAAAACAATGTAATCGCATTTGTTTGTTTATTTATTTTGTTTTTCTTGCTTGAAGATACATACTCAAAAAATATTAATAAGAGCCATATCAGTTTACTGCCTGTGTTTTCTTCTAGTTTTATGTTTTCAGGTCTTACATTTAAATCATTAATCCATTTTGAGTTTATTCTTGGATATGGTGAAAGTGGTCTACTTTCATTTTTAGCATGCATCTATTCAGTTTTCCCAACGTCATTTATTGAATACACTGGCTTTACACCATTATATGTTCTTGCCTCCTTTGTCACGTATAATTGACCACATAGGTGTGAGTTTATTTCTTGGCTCTCTATTTTGTTCCACTGATCTATGTGTTTTTATGCCATACATATTCTTCTAAAAATGAATTTTAATTACTAGATTGCATGCTATCATTTTGCTATTACTGAATTATTTTTTAAACATTATGATACATTTCTCAAGGTGGAATTACTAGATCAGTGGCTTCTGTATATTCTTAGAAATCTTAAATATATTGCCAAGTTTTTCATGATTGGTGGCCATCATGTGCCAATATTTTTTCTAGGAAATACTTCTACTCTTCACTGTTTTAGATTATTTTGTTTTCATTTTTAGTCTTATTAGCAACATGCAGATGTATAACAATTGTGTTGTGTGTGTGAATGTGTATGTTTTAATTTTTGGAAGATCCTTTTCCTAAGCATTTTTTTTGATTTTTGAATTCAAGTTTGGAAATAGGAGACAGAATGGTACTAAAAAATCTGAATAGAAAAAGAAATGAATTTTATGTGCTTGAAGAACACTTAGAGCAAAGAGAGTGGATCTACAGCTAATATGTGGGTTGCAGTTGGAGTATGTTTCTTATAAAATCTGTGAATATTCATCTTTTCAAAATGGATGTTTAGCAATAATTATTTGATAACTTACATATGTATTTGGTCTTCTGTCAGGATCTATTGTATACCTTCTATGTATACACTTGACATTTTTCTTTTCCCCTTATAACTTATTTTTTACATTTTTGGTATATTCTGCTTTATATTTCTACTTGTTCAGACATATGCATTCATTGTTTTATTTCTATTAATTTATAAGCTGTTGTATTTAGATTAAATTATCACTTTAAATATATATGTGGATACTTTATATGTTTGAGATAATAATGACTTTGAAAGTAAGCTGCTTAATTGTGGAATCATATCATTTAGGTATATGTAGCACTTAGCTTAATTCCATGTCCTTTTAATTTTTAGCTATTAGGAAATGTGTAATATTTTGTTTATTGGATATATGAACTGTAAACTTTTATAGAAAAAATGTATTGTAAACAAACACACACTCAAAGGCATATATGTTCCATTTATTTTCAGAATATCACCATATAAAATATTTCATAAATATTTATTTATAACACCCTCATATTTTTATCTTAAAAATATTGGATTAATCATGAAAGTATACATAATTAATATCTAATAATTTTAGTCTGTTACAAAGCACCTAACTATAAAAGCCTAAGTTCATTTGTTCTGTGTGATATATTTTAGAGCTAAAAGATTTATGTTCTCAACATGACCTTAAAACTCTATGTGATGCATCATAATGTTTTTTATTATTATGCTCACAGCAATTTTAGTTTATTATACTGAATATAATATGTACTATCCAAGGATAGCTTTTTTCCTTGAAGCTTGCAAGGAGAATGATTACCAAGTATTGTTGTTTAGTTAGCTTTGAATATTATATTGTTTTGTTTTGTTTTTCCTAAGAAAAAACTTTTCTAAATGTTGTTAGAAATAATAGGATAAGTATATTACACTGTCTGACTTTTGGCACAGTAATAACTGTGCCAGATCCTATTTAAAGGCATGCTGTTCTTTTAAACATTCTTATGGAAGCATATAAGAGAGCTAAACTACAATCTAGATAATTAAAAATTTGTGAAATTAGAAACTGGATGTGTGTAGGGAAAAATTCTCAATTTAGGTCGGTAGTATCAAATTTCCCTTTTAACTACCTACACCTAATTTGATATTCTAAAATAATTTTTATTAATTAGAAATCAGTGCCACAGAGTTATTTGAAAAAAATAGCGCCTGTGTTTTTACAATTTTCCTACTGCTATGTTTAAGAATCATTAAATACAAATATGCCAGACAAAATTAATTCTTGTAGCCTACAGTAACTTTATTCAAGTCAGACATTCATATATATCATGTATAATTTATACCTTTAAGTCCATTACTGCAGACAAAACTGCATTAATTGGAGCCATTGGAGTTGCTGGTGATCATTGGGTATAGTTGCACATGTAGGAATCTGATGTCAAGTGCATTTCGACCTGCCAGCAACCATTCCTATGGAACCGTAGTCCTGGGTAGAGTTAGAATTTGATGGAACTATATAGGCCTAATGCATTTTGACAAACCAAGCCCAAATAGTGCTTGCGAAGTGCTAAACAACATTCATGAGCCAGACCATAAACTAAGAATATCTGTACACAGTCATCATCTTAGCTTGAAAGAATCTCAACAAATTTATTTTACATATTACGTGTTTATAATAAGAAAGCATTCTTTTCCACAGATTTCTTCATGAATTGTGCTTCTGCTCACATTAACACTCCACCAAACCTTTTTTTGTCATAACTGCCATAAATCTTTTTTTATCAAATCCAGTAGGTAGTGGATGTCTTTATTTTACTGGATATTTTAGCAGCATTTTAGCTTCAATACTCCTTTCTTCAATAATCATTTTCTTCTCTAATGTGTATAGAACATCACACTCTTAGGGGTTTCTTCTCCCAATTCGCATCAACATGTGCAGTTCAAATATTCATTTATTTCATACTTTATGTTTGTAAGGCTTATAATTGATAATTTAATGTGCTTAAATATTATACCATTTTGTTAAAGTACAAGGAGCTATAGACGTTATTATTAATTAGCGCAAAGGTAGATGAGTTGACTGGATCAGGAAGCAGCCTTTTTTATATTCAAGTTCTCCTTTAAAGGATACCTTCTGAGCCTCCTGGGTATTATATCAACTGACCAGTTCACTCTTTCTCCTGATGCAGACACATTTCTTGACACCATTTTTATCTCCTCCTTCCTCTATCTTGAAAACCTTCAGGGGTGGGGGATGGGAATGAATGACCTCTTCAATTCTAAACCTGAGTTTTCATCCTGACTTAAAATGTGCACTAGCATAATGCTGACTAACTCACTTGATGTTTGCAGGCTTCATTTCAGTCATCTGATATTTCTATGTTCAGCTAAGTTATTATGAAACCTCTAAAATGAGATGATTAGTTTAAGACAGTGTTCAAAGTTTATATCTCTCTCAATAGTATGTGATTTTTAGAATCCAGATTTAAGAAGTAATAAGTCTCCCGTTATTGGAAGCATTCGGAATTGTTTCAGTTAGAATTTAAACCTTCTATTATTAATTTCTATGTTCAACAAATATTAGGAACCTATTGTGATTCTAGTATTGTATCCTCTTGGTACTGAGGATACAGAAGTGAATAAAACCAAGTCCCTGCCCTCATGGGGATTACATGCTTCTTAAACTTATTTTAGTGTAAAGCCTCATGGACCAATAAAACTTTTCAGGTAATTGTGGTGTTGATTCTGTGTTCCTTGTAAACTCAACTTACTTCCCTTTTTTTAAGTAAGTTCCCTTATCCATAAATCAAGGATCGCATGCTTTATTCTGTACTGTACAAGACTGAAATTAAATGTGATTTGTGAGATTTTTTTATATGCTTTCTCTATTTGTGAAGTACTGTGGTACCTAGCATGGTATTCATGTGTTGTTAACCATAAGACATGGTAATTAAGATAATATTTATTACATATATATAGTAGAAATCCTATTCAGAGGTGATATTAGCAGCATCTTATTCATTGTTTAAGTGAAAATCTTAACTTTTTATACCAATTAAGGATTTTAGACATTCAGAAGATAGACTCTGTTTATGCAGTGGAAGGAAAATGGAGAAAACTGTACTGAACAACAATAAAAAATTAAACTAGTCACAGGAAAAAAAATTAATTTTTATGAATATATTGTGATAATTTTTAATGGAAAGAATAATTTCTTCTTAGTGGAAATTCTTCTTCTGTAATATTTTGATCTTAATAGGACAATTGTACCAAAAGTAATAAATTTATTTATAATATTTACTTGGTCTCAGTAGTCATCTTCCAGACATGCCATTGAGTTCATACTTTTTCTAATAAATCTTTTTAGTGCTCATAAAAAAGTTTTATGTTTGCCCAAAGTGAAATAGAAGTGTATCTGCACATGATGCATTTTGCTTCTTGTTTTATTCTTTGAAACTAGTTATCATTTAAATGCAAAGCCTTCACTTTTCTGCTGCAAAAACAGATTTATGTTATTAACTACATGCCTAGCAGCAGAATTCAGGGTGCTAATTTCCTAAGTTTATGTCAGTATATTGACTCAAAGTGAATATTTAAGTGGTTTTGAGGAAAATATCTCTTTAGAATAAGAAGGCACCTATAATAAGTTTTTTTTTTGGTGGAGAATATTAGAAGGTTATAATTGAACCATATTAGAGGGTTAAAAATTAAGCCACTACAGCATTACATAATGAGATGTTTGTGTAGATGCAACAACCTTGGTTTATTTGGATTCTGAAAGGTAAGAGGTAGAATGTTTGAAACATCAGATATGTGCCATTTTACCAGATGAAGACTTCTCTTCATCCTCAGTTCTTCTGTTTTTTTATTCGTAGAATAAAGTTAGAGAGTTTTCCCCCTTGCCTGCCTCCCTTTCTTATTTAAATTTAGTTTATGTTGAGGAATAATTAGTTACTGCCATTTACTGCAAAACACTTGGTGACAAGTTATACAGGGAACCTGACTAGGGATTATTGCTTATGTGATCACATGATTTTGTTGTTGCTTCTTTGTTTTATTTTAATCTATCTTGAAATTATCTTTTACTTTTGTAAAAAAAAATCTGAATAATAATTGGTTATCTCATTGCTTCATTAATTAAGCATCTACCAATATAATACTAGTTAATTTAACAAGGCAGTTGGTCTTTTGTATTCTTTCTCTTAAATGATCTTTTGTTATTATCTGTTTTTGTATATTTCCCCTTTATTTATCATAACCACATTTTGAGGAAATAAATCAAGAAAAAATATTTTACACCCTATTTATCTCACTTTTAGATTATAGCTGGGATCTGTTACAAATAGGAGCAGAGATAAATTTGAGACTTAAGTGGTTTCTATTATAGTGCATAATGGTATTATGTGTGATTTTTTAAAAGACAGGCAGAGAAAAGGGAAGAGTACAAAGCAATTCCACGTACATATAAATAAGTACTTATGTACTTAGGAAGCACAGGTAAAGGTAAAAACCAAAATATTTTTCTATAGCTGTTTCATTATTCAATGTGATTAGAGTACTTCCTTCCCTAGTTCCTAATATCAGCATATTTAACATTGATTTTCAGTGATGTTTTCCTTAAATCAGACTGGCCTTGCAGCTGCTAAGGGTCCTAAAGTATCTGGAGTATGCTTTTATCCTCTACTTTTTCTCTCTGGAGATACAGAGTTGAGCATGTAGGCATGAGGGTAATAGCTCTTTTCTTTTGCTACAAGTTTTCTTAAACTATGGCCTAAACTTGAATAAGTTATCAGGATTTAGCACTGCCATTTGAAATTACTATCAGCTTTCCTTGAGCCCTTTTTAATTTATTTTTTATTTTATAATTATTTTTTTATTGTTGTTCAAGTACAGTTGTCTCCATTTTCCCCCAACTACTACCCCCACCCCACCCACCCCTGCCTCCCACCCTCAATCCTACCCACTTTGGCTTTTTCCTTGTGTCCATTATAGATGTTTCTTGACAACCCTTCCCCTTCTTTCTCTTGTTATACCCCCTCCCCTCTGGTCACTATCAGTTTGTTCTTTATTTCAATGTCTCTGGTTATAATTTGCTTGCTTGTTTGTTTTATTGATTAGGTTGCACTTATAGGTGAGAACATATGGTATTAGTCTTTCATCACTTGGCTTATTTTTGAGAAACAGTCTGCTTTTATTTTTAAATTTCTAAATCTATTTTTGAAATAAATGTTTATACTCCCATTGAATTCTAAAGATTTTCAAAGGGAAGAGGTATAAATTTGAGAGCTATATGTAAGAACCTTGGGTGTTTGGGTCAATTTACCAGCAATTTATCTTAATATTCTTGGCTAGATTGCCGTTTTGTTGTTGTTTTTTGAGAAAGGAAAGCCATCTGATTCTGACAATATTTGCCAGTTGCTTTAGGAATTAATTGTATTGTTCTAACTCCTTACGCCCCAAAAGAATTCAGCTATTTGGCCTACTTTATTTAGCTTGCTATGGAAAAAAAAAAAAAAAAAAAAAACTCACTGTGTGTGTGGTTGGGGATGGGTTTTTAGAATACTCTTAGGCATAAATGGATTAAGTAACTATTCAGAGTTCTTTACCTTTCCTATCACATCTAACAAACATTCACATTAAAGGGGACTGGCCAAGTAATCCACTGGTGGAGAGGCATTAAGCTCGAAGCATTAAGCTGCATACATGCACTTTTGGCAACTTTAGTCCTATGCCAAGTGTTTTCCAGGGGATAAAAATTCCTGCCCCTGTTTAAAACAATAACGCACATAAACTTATTCTCCAGTGTGAAATATTTACATTTACATAAACCTCGTAATTGCAGGAAATACATGATGAAATAATTAAACCTGTCATTAATTCTACTGTTAAAACAGTTGGTCAGTTCTGTCCCCCACTTGCTTTTACATGACAGGAATCAAACATGAACTATTCCAACTCTTCCGTCTCATGTTGTTTACTTGAATTTTTGTATTTTAATATAAAACAAATACTAACATATAAAACAATTCACTGATAATATCAGTGAAGCAAAACTTAAATTATACATGTACTAAAGGATAAACTGAGGCATATTAAAAATTTTAGGACTTTACTGAGCCAATATTAGTTTGAATCAGGCAGCATCAAACCCAGAGGGGTGAGGGTCACTCTGCCAGCAGGAGCCAGAGGAAAGGATTTACAGCGCAGACATGGAAGCCAAGCAAGGAAATAATTTCATTGGCTATTGCTTAAGCAGTTGTTTAATTTGGGAAAGTCTAATTGATGATTTGTGATCATTTGTTCTTAGGTTTTGATTTACAAGAACGCACAAGAATTTACTAAACGTACAGCTTACAAGAACGTACAGGAATTTACTAAAGCTTAGATTTCAGTTTGTTTTCATAGGGTCCCGAGGCCTTAGAGCCATCTCACACTAATGGCCTCCTTACTTAATGCTTCTGCGAACTAGACTATGTCTGTTCTTATGCTTTGACTAAGGAGAGCAGAGAGCTTCTTCTGTCCTGTGGTTATCTTATGAGTCCTTTTTGAGGAGTGTATACATGACTACATTTGATGAATGGAAAACTTTGGGTTAAACAAGAATCAGTTGTCCTCCAAAAGGTTGCCAGGAAGAATATCTCATGACCCATGTGGGTGTCTGTTCTAATCATGGAAATGTTGGATATGGTTCTTGGGGTGGTCTGTTGTTGACGGGGAGGGCTCTGGGATGATTATGGGCAGGGGAAATAATTGGTTTGGTATGTGAGAGTTAGGAAGGTTGTGATTGGGGCTGTAGACTCAGGATTGGTTGGTTTACATATGGAAGATATTCTCTGGGCCCAGATCCTTTTGCTGTCTCTAAGAATTAGCTAGTCTTGGAAGGTACAGTCTGTCCCAGGACAGCAAGTTGTCCAGAAAAACACAAAATAAAACAGAAAATAAAATTAGAAGGCCTGGTCTATGCCTTGCCAGGCAATTACTTTAATTCCTAGGTATTAGATTTTTTGTATCAGTAACGTGAAACAGAAATTATGTGTCTTGCCTTTAATTGGACTGATAAGGACCAAAGGAATAAACATTTGTGAAAAAGCTTTGACAAGTATAAATTCAGTATGTAAATAGTTGCCCTCAGGAATCAGTACATCTAAAGTGCCCTTGAAGCTTTTTTTGAAGAAAGAACCCTTTATTGTATAACTAATACTTGCTTAACCAAAACTTCTCATTGAGCAGGAAAATTTTTCCATCCATCAGTTTATAATTCTCCTATCCACTCCTTTATTCAAAGAAAGGATTTATAAAATGTGAGGCAGAAAAAGCTTCCTATTCTACTCATCCAGGCAATAAGAACAGATATAGTTTGCAAGATATTTTCCCTGTGTAACATGTATGATTTATTTTTTATTTACTGTGCTCTTTTCTACATTAGGTATATTGGTAATTTTTTATGTATTGGTATTTTATTTTAATACCTACATAAAATATGTTTTTTTTAATGAGCTCGAGAAGTCAGAGTATTTTGGGTTTAGTGCCTATTATGTAAAAGCATAGAGCTGACTGAATTACCAACTTTATAGTAGAATTAATGTCTGGTTTGATACATATTTCCATCGTGTGATTTCTACAGTTACCAGATTTATGTACATATAAATATTTCAGAGCAGGGAATAAATTGTATGTTTGTTTGTCTTAAAGAAGGATAAAAACTTTTACCCACTGATATATGTATGTTGTACAGGGTTAAAATGGCAAAAAAGTATATGCTTATAAGTTAATGTTATACATTAAATTCTGTTTACTCTTCCCTCTCTGCCTTATTGAATATTAAAATTCTTCAAGGTTCAAGCCCCTCTCTCTTCACCAAACCTCTAAAACCATCACCATCCATAAGCGTTGCTATCCTTTGAACACTTCCTAAGGTCCACGATACACTAGGGTGAAAAGTATTTAGAAGGGTAACTCTATGTGAGTCTCTATGAGATTATTGGATCATCCCTGACAATGAGTGTATATTCAAAATTCTTTTCACAGAAACTCACTGTTACTTCTGGAAAATACTCTCTGAATTTCAAGCAAGCAACTTACAAATGAAAATTTAAGATACAGATTATTTTTAAGTTTTTTTGTAGGTAATATAAATCTTTTATTTGTGAAAATTTACAGTAGATAATTGAAAGTACTGAGTGTCCTAACAGTCTTGTAGACTGAAGAAAGTAGCCACTCTATTAGGAACTATACTCATTGAAACTCAATAAGCCTTGATAAATGACTCTTACTGCCAATTAAAGTGAGAAACTACGAACAGAATGCATTAAATAATTTTATTATAAATAACTAAATTATAATATCACAAAATTAAGCATTTATTCACTATGAAAATAGTTTATCATTTCCACTCAACTGTAATAGATATGAGAACCTATGATAATTAGCCTATTTTCCCCAACTGGCTATAAAGTTACCAGAATGATTTTTATTGAAAATTATAACTATTGTTATAAATAAAATACAATTGCATATAAATTTATATTGTCAAATTATGCATTATTCTAGATAAATACTGATACTAACAACTTCAAGGTACTCAAAAATTTTTATTGATTTTTTAAAAGATAAATACAGTTTTTCTATTCAAATAAATGGCAGAATGCTTGTATGTAAACACACAGAAGTAAGATATTACAGTAATCTATCTCCGAATAAAAACCAAAGTGCTTAAAATATACTTGAGTTTTTCTTTTTCAATGCACATTTCTATAGTACTTTAATAGCTACCTATTCTATCATAAATGTACCATACTTATTTAACTGGTCACACTTTGGGGACATTTAAATTGTTTTCAATGTTGACAATTAAAAATATTGCTATACTAGATATCCTGTAGTTAATTGTTGTACAACTTCAAGAATGTTTCTTTAGGACAAATTCCTAGAAATGATATTGCCGCATCAAAGAGTAATCAGATTTTTGCATCTATGTTCATGAAAGATATCAATTTATAATCTTTTCTCTGATATCTTTATCAAATTTTTATGTCAAGGTTATTCTGGCCTCATAAAATAAATTGGGAAGGTCCTAGCTGGAAAACTGAGTTGGTTGGAACGTCATCCCATACACCAAAAGGTTACAGGTTCAATTCCCAATCAGGGAACACCCCTAGTTGCAGGTCTGATCCCAGTTGGGGCACATATGGGAAGCAACTGATAAATATTTCTCTCTCGCATCGATGGTTCGTTCCTCCTCCCTCTCTCTAAAATCAATAAATATATCCTTGAGTAAGGATTTTTTTTAAGTAATAATAAATTGGGAAATATTCCCTCCTCTGTGTTCTGAAAGAGTTTGGGTATGATTATTTTTTTCTTCCTTAAATATGTGGAACTAAATTACATATGTTCAAAAGTGAAGACATCTGACCTGGAGTTTTTTTATGTTTTTTAGTATATTTAATTAATTGTGCTATTATAGTTGTTCCAGTTTTCCCTCTTTGTCCCCCTCCACCCAGTACCCCCTTTTCCCTCCAGCAATCCCCACCTTTAGTTCATGTCCATGGGTCATGTATATAAGTTCTTTGGCTCCTCCATTTCCTATACTGTTCTTAACATCCCCATGTCTATTTTGTACCCACCAACTTGTACTTTGTTTCTAAATGATAGTCTTGCATGGTAGATCATCACTTGGAATGCTTCTTTCCATTCCCTTCTAGCCTGTAAAGTTTCTTTTGAGAAATCAGCTGACAGTCCTATGGGAACTCCTTTGTAGGTAACTGTCTGCTTTCTCTTGCTGCTTTTAAGATTTTATCTTTAACCTTTGGTACTTTAATGATGATGTGTCTTGGTGTGGTTCTCTTTGAGTCCATCTTGTTCGGAGCTCTCTGTGCTTCTTGGACTTGTAGGTCTGTTTCCTTCATCAAATTAGGGAAGTTTTCTTTCATTATTTTTTTCAAATAAGTTTTCAATTTCTCGCTCTTTCTCTTTTCCTTCCGGCACCCCTATGATTTGAACGAAGGTAAATTTGAAGTTGTTCCAGATGCTCTTTACCCTATCCTTGTTTTTTTCTTTTAATTATTTTTTCTTCTTGATGTTCTGATTGAGTGTTTTTGTCTTCCTTATGTTCCAAATCATTGATTTGATTATCAGCTTCCTCCACTCTACTGTTGTTCCCCTGTAAATTGTTCTTTATTTTACTTAGTGTAACCTTCACTCCTGCATGGGTCTTTGTTATGCTGTTGCAATACTCAGTGAGTTCCTTGAGCATCCTAATAACCAGTGTTTTGAACTCTGCATCTGATAGATTGCTTATCTCCAGTTGTTTAGTTCTTTTTCTGTAGTTTTGTTCTGTTCTTTCAGTGGGGCCATATTTATTTGTTTCCTCAGTTTGGCAGCCTCCCTGTGTTTGTTTCTATGCATTAGGTAGAGCTGCTTTGACTCCCTTAGTAGTGTGGCCTATTGTAGAAAAGCACACGCATAAGCTGGATGGAGCAGAGCCTTAGTTAATCACCGGGGTGAGACAAGCTGTGTGAACCACTTTGATGGAGTTTTCAATATGGTGTCGCCACTCTGTGGCTCTGTGTGAGGGAAGGCCCAGAAAGGGGTTAATGCCACTACCTGGCCTCTGGAGTTTTGTTCAGGAAGAAGCTGTGTTTTGGCACTCGCCCTGATGCCAGAACCTTCGGTTTCTCACCCTATGCCACTGTTGTTCTTATAGTTGCTGCCCCGGTGCTGGGCCCAGAAGAAGTGAGTCTGTGTAAGTCCTAAGTCTGTTGTGGGCCCTTTAAGAGGAGACTCCTGAGAATTCCACTGTTTCTTCTGACACCCTAACCCCCAGTGGTTTTTCCAGACAGAACTTATAGGCACTTATCTTCCTAGCACTGAAACCTGGGCTGGGTTGTCTGATGTGGTCCTGGGATTCCTCACTCCTGAGATATCCCTCCTGATTTTTATTCATCATATGCAATTTGGGACCACCAGCTCCACATCTCCATGTCTCCATATCTCTGTGTGTCTCCGCGTCTCCCTCCCCCACCCCATCTGGGTGAATGTGACTTTTTAAATTCCTTGGTTGTCAGGCTTCCATATAGCTTGATTTTCTGACATTTGGGGTGATATTTGTTTTGTAGTTTAATTGTAATTTTTGCTGTGGTTGTGCAAGGAGGCAAGCTATGTTTACCACCTTGATCCCATTTTACATTCTTGTAATATACCAGGAAGTATTTAAAGTGTTTACAAATATTAACTAATTCATGCCTCACAACAACCCTATGAAACCAGGCACATTTTACATTTAAGAAAACCAGAGCTTATATTTTATAACTCTTGGTCATGCATCTAATATATAGGAAATTAAGATTCACCAGGACAGCTGGTATGTCCAAAACCCATACTTCTAACCAAAGAGGAGTATTTTCATGGGGAAAATCTGCTGCATTTATTGCTTTAACTACCTTCATTCTCATCCTTTTTATTCATGTTCTTTTGCAAAATTTGAAAATTTGGGAAGCAATAACTTCTGTGTAACCACTGTAGTTTTATAAACATTTAATTGTTATTATTTTTTTTTGCAGTGGGATGCCATTACTGAAATGGATGAACATAATAGGCCCATTCACACATACCAGGTTTGCAATGTAATGGAACCTAACCAAAACAACTGGCTTCGTACAAACTGGATCTCCCGAGATGCAGCTCAGAAAATTTATGTGGAAATGAAGTTCACACTGAGGGATTGTAACAGTATCCCATGGGTCTCGGGGACTTGCAAAGAAACCTTTAATCTGTATTATGTGGAATCAGATGAGTCCCATGGAATTAAATTCAAGCCAAGCCAGTATACAAAGATCGATACAATTGCTGCAGATGAAAGTTTTACCCAAATGGATTTAGGTGATCGTATCCTCAAACTCAACACTGAAATTCGTGAGGTGGGGCCTATAGAAAGGAAAGGATTTTATCTGGCTTTTCAAGACATTGGGGCATGCATTGCCCTAGTCTCCGTCCGTGTTTTCTACAAAAAGTGCCCCTTCACTGTTCGCAACTTGGCTGTATTTCCTGACACCATCCCAAGGGTGGACTCTTCCTCTTTGGTGGAAGTAAGGGGTGCTTGTGTGAAGAGTGCAGAAGAGCGTGACACTCCGAAACTGTATTGTGGAGCAGATGGGGATTGGCTGGTTCCTCTTGGAAGGTGCATCTGCAGCACCGGATATGAAGAAATTGAGGGTTCTTGCCATGGTAAGGAACATTCAAATAATTTATTAAACATTTAAATGATTTTTTCAACTTTAGAACACTACCTTTCACATTGTTATGATAATATAATACCTAGATTTTTCAAGATAAAATGATTTTTTCTCTATGTGAATTATTTTATGAAGGTTTATTAATCTAATAAATAATTACATTCATAATTTTTACATATCCATGATAAAGGTAATCTATATGAATTGTTTGTATTTAGGACTTATAATCAAGTCAGAAATATATAATCATTATATAAATATATAATTGTATTATAATATATAATACAAGTATTCATTGGTAAATAGTAACGAAGTAGAGATATTTCCCTTTTGTTAGTAAATTATTTATAGGTTTGTTTTCTATAGCACTGTATTGAATTTATTGACTTTTTTCTATATTCATACTCATTAAAAAGGGTGGGAGTAAATAAGAAACCCATACTTTTATGTACATAAGGGTTATGGATAATATGTGTGAATATTTAATGATTTTATATATTTATAAAACAGTTGGCTTTTGAAAAGTTCAATAGAAACTCCAATGATGATTATGTTAGTCATTTGAAAAAATTAATATTTGTATAAAAAGTCTGCAGTATATTTTTGTGAAGTATGAGTCGATTCCCTCCAATATTTAAAAATTAAAATATTTCATTGATGTTTATCAGATTGAATTCAAAACTTTTATTCACTCATAACAAGGATTTATATAATGAAACAAAAATAAGTTGTACATGATCCTTTGGGGGAACTTTATAAAATATTTTATATTGGGAAAAATTCTAAAATTCATATATATGAGTAACTATTCAGTGAGATTAAGAAGATAGTAAGAGCTTGGGACAAACATACTAGACATACTGTCCATGTAGTTTTACCATATTTTAAAATTGGAGAAGCTGGGCATTAATTGGTATAAATAAAATTGTAAAGATATTTAAAGAATAGTTTTATAATGATTTATGTGATTAGCTATTATTAAATATTGGTAATTTTTCGTGGCATTGACCACAGAATTACAGGCAGTGATAATTGCTGATGGCTAGATGGGTTTTACTTCTTAATATGTTTGTTCTGTGAAATTACGTTCTTATATGCATGCCTTAAAATTCCTCCCATTAATTGCCAAAGTTGATTTTCAACAAATGATAATCATTATCAGCTTATCCAGAGCTACTCCTAGATTCCTCTGTTTTTATAGCTTGTTACCTTGATTGTAATTTATTCGATTGCAGAAATATGAGTAGCTGAATGTGTGCTCTTGACGCTTTGTTTGGTATTGCCCCTTTCCATCCTCTGATGCTGCTTTTTATCTTTCATCCTCTTGCCGTCTGTCAGCAAGTTATCTCACAACTAAATCTCTGACTCACGTCTAATCTATATGTCAGATTAATTGGAATTTATATGAATAAATTATACCTCAAGTAGTAATACAATACCATAGATATATATGATTTTCTTTTCTTTTAGTCTGCTCTGTTAGTCTGTTTAGTCTGCTCTGCTCTGAACAATTATATTGTTTAAGTTACTTAAATTTAGGAATGACCTATCTGTTAATCACTTTGGTAGTTGGTAGAGATAAATATTAAGTATATGTTTCAGTTATCTATTGCTATTGAGACAATACAGCCCAACACTTATTAGTATAAAACCAAATTATTCATTATTTCTCAGGACTCAGCAGAGTCATTTTTTTGCTTAATGCAGATTAAACAGAGGTCACTCTCCAGCTGTTTCCAGCTGGGTGCTTGACTGGAGTTGTGATGTTCAAGATGACCTCTCATCTTCAAGGGCCTTTCTCTAGATGGCCTCTCATCATTTAAAAATCCAGTCCATACCATATGATCTCACCTTTAACTGGAACATAATCAACAAAAGAAAAAAGCAAGAAAAACATAACCAGAGACATTGAAATTAAGAACAATCTAACAATAGCCAGAGGGAGGGGGAGGGGACAGTGGGGAAAGGGGTTTTCAGGAACCACTATAGAGGACACAGGGATGGAACCAAGGGGGAGGAGGGAGGCAGGGAAGGAAAGTAGGGTTGGAGGGTGAGGGGAGGGGAGAGGATGCGGACAAGTGTAATTGAAAAACAATAAAGTAATTATTTAAAAATAAATAAATAAAATAATAATAAAAAAATAAAAATCCAGTTCATGTTTTGTTATAGTACAGTGCCTGGCTTTAAGAAATAGATTGTCGCATGAACATATACTAAGTTAGTAAATGAGGGAACTGCACAGCGATGAATACCTGGAAGTATGGTTACAGTGAGCTACCAATGTGGTGGTATACTGCAGTTCACTCTCTAGTTTCTCATGATCAACGTTTCTCCTTCATGCACAAAAACCCACACCCTCCCAAAGATTTATCCCACATGGCATTGTGTTTAAGTCCAGAAGAGCATCATTGAAATCAGTTCCAGGTGTGAGTGAAGCTAAAGCTCGCCCTGACCTGGAGAACTGAGAACCAAAGTGAAATGTACTGTTCCCCACACATACAACACACATGGAACAGGGACAGGATAACTGAAAAAGAGTCTCCAATATCTAAAGGCAGGTATGCAGCAAACACCGTTTCATTGTGATTCTGAAATTCAAAAAGATGTTGTAAGGATCCATTACTATAGAACAGGGAATGTTCTTCGGTCAGAGCCCAGCTCTGCTCCCTAGGAACGGTTATCTGTGAATCATAGCTTCATCACTTTGCCCTCTGAGTCAATCCATTTATTAGAATTGCCCGTGTGCTAGTTGCCACTTTCAACAGCTCCTAAATGTTCTTAATTTGATCCACAATATTATGAAGTATTTTTTCTATTTTCTACGCTATCACAGACAGTATGACCCTTTGTTATCTCCGATAGCTATTGTTTTACTTCTCTTCCATCCTCCCATCCTCCACTCATTCCAGCTTTACAGTCTGTTTAGTACCAAAGCAAATGCCACATGTTTAGCTTCTTTGCTATAGCAGCACCCCTTGTCTTATACAAATTATTTACTTACAATCTGAAAGTACAAACTAGACTTAGCTGGGTGGTCCTTCACTCTACATGTGGCTTCACTCATCTGTAGAATATTTGAGGCCCTAAGGTTGCTTACTGTGTAAATCCTGATAATAATTTTAATGAGTTTCACTTTAGGAAATTATTCTGATTTTTCTTTCTCTCTAGGATAACTGTTAAATGTAGTTATTCACTATACCATTCAAAGGGCTTCACAATTTGACCTTGTCCTATTCTGTTCTAATTTTTGCAAATTCTTTTCCTATATTTTTATGCTTTTGAACAATCATGTATGTTTCATATCTTCTGCCTTTTTTCAATATCTTATCTCACTGATTTTTGTTTCTTTATCCTTTTTTTATAATGGAATTTTATTCATCCTTTAAAGCCTAGCATAAATGTCATATAAGTGGGTCTTCACAAAGTTAATCCCTCTCTCTCTGTACTGTAATTCGTACTAATTATGTATGTGTCTATTTCACCAGGGCTGTCAGATGAACGAGTTGTATTTAAAAGTCGTGTGTGTAATGAAGGGCACCATATTTATTGATGTGAATGATCACAAGGCCCTGATTACTAGGCTTTTCTGAGTGAAGATAGACAATATACCCGTGGTGTGCTTGGCTTCTTCTCATTTCTTAGAGGAGTGTTTTCTTAAGGAAGGGTTGTACTGTTTTCGATTTACAAAGCTTTAGAAAATACTTGTATTTCTTATTTTATGAATCAGAATGGGAAGTTACCGAGAACAGTGTGTTATTCCCTGGGGCCACTTAGTAACTGATACTAGACTGAGGACTGAAGCCTTGATTTTTCTCAATCTTTTCTTTGTGTGTTTGCCTTTTGTACTTTCCTTCCTTTTCCCCTTCCTCACTTCTTCCTTTCTTTCTCTTTAATTTCCTCATTCCAAGCATCCATGCCCTTACCTTGATGCTTTCCTGCCTGCCAAGCAGTACAGAGGAGCTCTGAGTTGCTGATCATTAAAATTAGGCCCTTTGCCGAATATTCATTTTCTGGACTCTGATATGGACACTGCTAGAACAGCATCTACGCATCCACCCTGAAATTCCGGGTACTAAGAATGATGGAGAATTAGATAGGTTTATCTGGATCTTTGCTTTTAGAAACGATAAAGAGGAAAATCTGTGAGGTTTTAGGGGTTTTATAATCTATTTGAATGGATTTGACAATCTTGGTCTGCTATGTAACAAAAACACAATAAGATGGTTTAAAGTAGGATAAATTTATATTTACCCAGACTATCAATATCAAATTAATGATATATATTTGTTTGCATTGAAATAATTTATTATATTTAACGTTAAAGGTTGTACTTCTGAATGTTTGAACATGTTATTTCCTTCTCTATAGTATTGTTAAGGTATATCTATTTCAAATTTTAGAATCACAAAAGAGAGAAACAGTCTTATCCTTGCTATAAATCAAGTTTAATTAGATATAAAAATTATATTAAACAGACATACTAAAATTGAAAACCAAACACAATAATTTAGGTTATCCTGTTATACATAGTAAACAGTATATTATTTTTGACTTAAGTTTCAACTTATTTTATATAGCTATTTTATTTTATTTCATACTTTCATAATTAAAACTATCATACTTAGGCAGATTGATATTACAGACTTAATTTTTATCTTAATTTATTTCACTAAGGCTTTGAATTAAAAAATAACATTGATTCATAAAGTATTAATCTATCAAATAGTCTTTCATTTCATATATTTAATAACATTTTAACACTATGGGATAAATAATTGGAAGAAATCATTGGAAATAATTAACATGCAATATTGAATGTAATTTTTGTTTATTTGGGAGTGTTGAAGTGACATGAATCCCTAATAAACTCCTCTTGGATAGTAATTTGGAATAAATTTGATTAAAGCAATGGCATCTGTACTTAGAGATATTAGTTAAGGTTTGGGATTTTAGACCTAATAGTAAACTATATATCAATATCTATACCTATACCTATACCATCTATATCTATATCTATACCTATCTATATATATGTCAAGGATACATTCTTTAAGCTCCTAAGTATCACATGATACAGTTCAACAAAATAATATTTGGCTATGGAAATTAAAGTTCTGAAACATTGAAAATTTTAAAACTTTTCCTCTTTCTAGGCACATGTTTATATTTATTTCTTTTTTCATCCAGTGCTGCTTTAGAATTCAGGGGGGAAAGATGGTGGCAGCTCTGGGACCATGGCGTTGTAGTTCACAGAGATGAACGGGGTGTTCAGGGCCTTTGGAGACATCGCTGCCAATGTGATCTCCTGAGGAGTGTTGTTATTTTAAGGTTTCGTGGTTCTGTCATCTGTTACAGTTAAGAAACATTTATTGTCTGTGTTTATGATCTTCTGTCTAATCATGTTATCAGAGATGATTTGGGAAGCAGTGAACATTAAGAAAATTTTAGACACCGGAATTTGCTGGCTGTAAATAAGGGGCTATGAGAACGTGATGAAACCAACAGGTGAAATTGGGGTCAGAAAAAAAGGGCACTCTTGTTGCCCAGATAGTATTTTCACTTTCTGAAGGTTTTTCACAAACTAAATATGAACTCTTACAATATAACCTTCAATTCCGAATAAAGCTGCTTTTTCATGAAGCAATTCTAGACTTTCATTCCGCTTGAGAAGAATTTGAAATCCAGAGCCTTGGAGGAGTAGTCTGCAAATAGAAGATGTTATTTCCAAGCAAAACAGGGTAAAGTTAAATAATTATATTATTTTTTTAAAGATTTTTTATTTTATTTATTTTTAGAGAGAGTAGAAGGGAGGGAGAAACAGCAATGTGTGGTTGCCTCTCACATGGCCCCCACTGGGGATCTGGCCTGCAACCCAGGCATGTGCCCCGACTGGGAATCGAACCGGGACCTTTTGGTTCCCAGCCTGCGCTCAATCCACTGAACTACACCAGCTGGGCGAATAATTATATTATTTTTGTCATTATTTTGAAAATAAATTAAAACATAAACTGGTTTGAAATGATTATTTTTAGTAATTTATTTTAACCACATTTTAGCTTCTATTTTAGTTCCTATTTTATTCTCTCCTGGCTTGTGTATTATAAATCATATTTCTATGTAGGCTACACCCATTTTCTTAAATTCTTTCTTAACACATATATTTATAAGAGGAGATAAATTTTTTCAGCATTTCAGTTCTCTTTCCAAACATGACATACCATGACACCCACAAGAAATTGCTACCTTTCCTGTGAATATTCTTAAGAACATTGTCTAGAATTTTAATTTTCCCTAGATACACCAAGATATAGTAACAGTTTTTATATTTAATAAGTTTTCTATCATGATCTCATTTCTTCTGGGTTCAGTATTTCATTTGCTGAATTATATACTGTGGTAGATCTTTGGCAAGGTTTTTTAAGTGTTTAAGCTCTTTATATAGTAGATATCTAAAAATATATTTACTTTCCCTCCCTCTTCAATGGTTGTTTATCTGGGTATAGGATACTAGGTAGCTATTATTCTCCTAAACATTCTGAAAATATCATTTCCTATTCATAATAATTTATGGTTAATAGTATTCTTCTAACAGTTTCATGTAATGACTTGGAAGATTATCTACAGATTTCATATGCTGGGTATTCAGTCACATTATGCTGTAACTGGCATGGATTTGTTTTTTTCCTGTTTTGTATTCTGTGTTTTCAACTTGAGAAAGTGTGTGTGTGTTGTTACATTTTTCTGTTTTCTACTTCTAGAATACCTTAGATATTTGTTGGAAACCTTCAATAGTATCCTCTTATCTCTGATATTTAAAAAAAATATTTTAACCTCAGCCCTAAATTTCACATTAATGAAGATGATAGAAGATTATATTCCAAGCAAATAATACTCAAAAGAAAGTGGATGAAGCCATGCTTATAGCAAACAAAACAGACTTCAAGCCAAAAAGGTAACCAGACACAGATGTTTATGTAACAATAAAGGGTACAGTCCATCAAGAAGACATAACATTTATCTATATTCATGTACCCAACACAGGAAAACAAAAACCTATAAAGCTACCATTAACAGCTCTAAAGGGATACATTGACAGCAATTCAATAATACTAAGGGACTTAAACACACACTTACATCAATGGATAGATCATTCAGATATAAAGTTAACAAGGAAACAATGGCCTTAAATGATATATTAAACCATATGAACCTAATGAATATATACAGAACATTTCATCCAAAAGCAACAAAATACAAATTCTTCTCAAGTACTTATGGACTATTTTCAAGATTACATTCTATGTTGGTAAAAAAAAATCTCAAAAAATTTAACAAGATAGAAATTATATCAACTAACTTTTCTAAACACAACAGTATGTAACCAGAAATAAACTGCAAGAAGAAGATTAGAAAAATCACACACATGGAGATTAAATAATATGCCACTAACAACTGTTGAGTCGACAAGGAAATCAAAGAAGAAATAAAAATACTTGAAGACAAGTGAAAATGGAAATACAGCCTACCTCCATCTTTGGGATGTAGTTAAAGCAGGGCTTGAGGGAAGTTTTTAGAAACAATACAGGCCTACCTCATGAAACAAGGTAAATCTTTAATGAACAATCTTACCTAACACTTAAAGGAGTGATAAAAAGAAGAATAAGCAAATTCCAAAGTCAGTAGAAGGAGGAAATGAATAAATATCAAAGCATGAACAAGTGAAATAGAGAGTCAAAATACAATAGAAAAGATCAGGGAAACTAAAAGCTAGTTCTCTGAAAAGATAAACAAAATTGACAAACTTTTAGCTAGACTCACTAAGAAAAAAAGAGAGAAGGCTCAAATAAGTAAAATCGGGCAAGAAAGAGAAGTTACAACAATGCCACAGAAATACAAAGTATCATAAGAAACTATACTATAGACAGCTATTCCACCCACCAACAGATTAGAAAATCTAAAGGAAATGTATAAATTCTTAGAATGATACAATCTTTTAAGACTGATTCATAAAGAAAACAGAAAATATCAGTAGACTGATCACTAGTAAGGAGATTGAAACATAATCAATAACCTCCCAAAAATATAAGTCCAGGGGGCTTTACTAGTAAATTCTACCAAATATTGAAAGAACATAATAGCTTACCTTCTCAAAATCTTCCCCCAAAAATTAAGAGTAAAAAATGCTTCCTAATTCATTTTATGAGGCCAACATTTACCCTGATTCCTAAACGAGACAAGAACGACACAGAAAAATAAATTACAAGCCAATGTCTCTGATGAACATAAATGCTAAAATTCTCAACAAAATATTGGCAAACTAAATACAACGATACATGAAAAGGATCAAATACCTTGGTTAAGCTGCATTTGTTCCAGAAGTGCAAAGATGGTTCAACATCCACAAATCAATCAATGTGATGCTCCATATTAACAGAATGAAGGATAAAACTTGCACGAATGTTTCAATAGGTGCAGAAAAAGAATTTGACAGCATTTAATATCCATTTATGATAAAACACTTTCAATAAAATGAGTATAGAAGGAAAGTATCTCAACATAATAAAGGAATATATGAAATGCACAGCTAGTATCAGAGTAATATATGAAAAACTGAAAGCCTTTTATCTAAGATCAGGAACAAGATAGGATGCCCCCTCTCATCATTATTTAGCATAGTATGGGAAATCCTAGATAAAGCAATCAAGCAAGAAATAGAAATAAAAGACATACAAATTGGGAAGGAAGAAGAAAACTATTGCTATTTGCAGATGATGTTATTTTATATATAGAAAACATAAAGATTCCAATAAGATCTATTAGAAATAATAAACAAATACAGTAAAGTTGCATGATACAATATAAATATATAAAAATCTGTTGTTTTTTTATACACTAAAAAAATTATCAAGAAGAGAGAATAAGGTAACAACCATATTTACAATCACAATGAAAAAAATTACCTAGGAATATATTTAACTGAAGAACTGTACACTAAAAACTGTTAAACATTGTTGAAAGAAACTGAAGACACAAAGAAATGGAAAGACATTCCATGCTCACGGATTGGAAGAATTAACATTTTTAAAGCATTCATACTACCCAAAGTGATCTACATATTCAGTTCAATACCTATCAAAATTCCAATGGTAATTTTCACAAATACAGAGCAAAAAATTTTCTAAATTTATATGGAACTACAAAAGCCTTTGAATAGCCAAAGAAATCGTGAGAAAAAAGAGATATCACATGCTGTGATTTCAAAATATACTACAAAGCTGTAGTAACTAAAACAGTATGGTATTGAAAAAAAAACACACACACAGATCAAAGGAACAGAATTAACATCCCAGATATAAACTCACACATACCTGAACAACTAATTTACAACAAAGAAGCCAAGAACACACAAAGGAGAAAGGAAAGTTTCTTCAATAGATGGCATTTGGATAAATGGACAGATGCATGCTAAAGAATAATAGTAGACAACTATCTTACACTATCCACAAAAATTAACTCAAAATGGATTAAATACTTGAATGTAATACCTGAAATCATAAAGTACATAGAATAAAACATAGTCAATAAACTCCTTGACATCAGTCATAGAGATGTTTTTGTGGGTTTAATTCCAGTGGCAAAGAAACAAAAGTAAAAATAAACAAATAGGACTACAACGAGCTAAAAAGTTTCTGCATAGCAAAGTAAATATCAACAAAATAAAAAGACAACTACCAACTGAGAAAATATATGTACTTGTATTTCATACATCCAGTGAGGAGTTAATATCCAAAATATATAAAGAACTAATTCATCTCAACAACAACAAAAACCAACACAATTAAAAACTGGGCAGAGAATCTGAATACACATTTTTTAAAGAAGACATACAGATTGCTAACACGTTAAAAGATGTTCAACATCACTAATTATTAGGAAAATTCAAATCAAAACCACCAAAGATATCACCTTACACCTCTCAGCACACATGTTTTTTAACCCAAAATGGCTATCATCAAAAAGACAAGAAACAAGTGTTGGGGAAGATGTGGAGAAAAGGGAACCCGTGCACTCTTAGTGGGAATGTAAATTGGTGCAGCCACTATGGAAAACAGTGTGGAGATGTTCTAGAAAATTAAGAATGGAACTACCATACGATCCAGCTATTTCACTTCTGGGTTTTTTTCAAAGAATACAAAAACACTATTTCAAAAAAATATATTTACTCCTATGTTTATTGCAGCATTATTTAAAATAGCCAAGATAGGGAAATAGGGAATAGGGAAACAACCTAAGGCTCCATTGATGGGTGAATGAATAAAGAAAGCATGATACACACACACACACGTACATATGTCATGTTTGTTTTTATATATCACGTTACATACATTTATATATAAATATATATTATACATCATGTTTTATATGTATGAAACACATAATGGAATATACTACCCAGCCATAAAAGATGACATTTAAGACATAGATGGAACTTGAGGGTATTCTACTAAGTGAAATGTCAGATATAAAAGGCAAATAGTGTATGATTTTACTCATATGTGGAATATAAGACAAAAACTAAGAGAAAACATAAGAGCAAACAAAGAACAAGAACAGAAACAAAGCACAGAGGCAGACAACAGATCAGTAGCTACCAAAGGAAGGAGGTTAGCGAGAGAGTGAAAGGGGTGAAGGGGAGATTAAAACAAGTAAAGGGGGGTCAGTTGTATGATGACAGATGGAAACTAGACTTTTGGAGGTGAACATGGTGTAGTACATACAGATGTTGAATTATAATTGCACACCTGAAACATATATAAAGTTATAAACCAATATTATCTCAATAAAATAAAATAATTTGATATTAACATATTGACTATATTTGAAAGCATTACTGTTGATTGTGTACTATGGAATTGTACTTGCAGGATAACTTGTTTTACATTCTTTTTTTTTTTAATTTGGAGATTTTTTAATTGTTGTTCAATTACAATTGTCCCCATTTTCCCCCATTACTCTCCCCTGCCCTACCCACTCCCCTCTGCCACAGTCAATCCTCCCACCCCGTTGTCTTTGTCCATGGGTCCTTTATACATGTTCCTTATGACCCTTCGCCTTCTTTTCTCCTTTATCTCCATCTACCCTCCTCTCTGGTCACTGTCGGTTTGTTATTTCAATGTCTCTGGTTCTATTTGCTCACTTGTTTGTTTTGTTGATTAGGTCCCACTTATAGGGGAGATCATATAGTATTTGTCTTTCACCACCTGGCATATTTCACTTAGCATAATGCTCTCCAGTTCCATCCATTCTGCCATGAAGGGTAGGAGCTCCTTCTTTCTTTCTGCTGCCTAGTATTCCATTGTGTAAATGTACCACAGTTTTTTGATTCACTCATTTACTAATGGACACTTATAAATTGTGCTGCTATGAACGTTGGAATGCATAGGTTCTTTTGAATTGGCGTTTCGGGATTATTAGGGTTTACTTGCTCAAAAGGCAGTTACATTTTTATTTTTTAGGGAAATTCCATACTGTTTTCCACAGTGGCTGCACCAGTCTGCATTCCCACCAACAGTGTACTAGGGTTCCCTTTTCTCCATATCCTCTCCAACACTTATTGTTTGTTGATTTGTTTATGATGGCTATTGTGACTGGTGTGAAGTGATATTGCATTGTGGTTTTAATTTGCATCTCTCTGATGGCTAGTGATGTTAAGCATCCTCTCATAGGTCGTTGAGCCCTCTTTATACCCTCCTTGGAGAAGTGTCTGTTCAGGTCCTTTGCTCATTTTTAAATTATATTGTCTTCCTGGTGTGAAGTTATGTGAGTTCTTTATATATTTTGGAGATCAAAACCTTGTCCAAGGTATTATTGACAAATATATTTTAGATTGGAGATTCTATAGTTGCATAAAATATGCTCCTATAAACCAAACTTAAAAGCCCTAATGAATTTATCAAAAAATTTACATTGGTATTCCTGGTTTACAGAATTTCCAGGGATTCAGGAATCCGGACTTCTTGCATTTAGTGAACCAACTATCTCTTAGACACTTTGTAGTTTTCTGTGTCCATCTCAGAGATTGTAAAAGGAATTGGAGGAAATGCCCTAAAAGACGTTTTCTTTCACATGTGAGTAGTGAGAACGGTTCTGCGACAACATCAGGCTGCAAATAGGAGTGGGTTGTTGTTAAATGTTTCTGGCCCAGTAGTTACTCTCCAGCAACAATTCTGTATCTTGGAAGAGGAAGCCCACATTTTTTGTAGATATTTATACAGAAGTCTTCCACTTCACCCACAACACATACATAGTGATCTTCTTATATCTGATAATACAGAGTTTTCTCTACCAGGTTAAAATATGTCTTCTTATAACCCAAAAATAAAATGATAAGATATCTGTCCCTAATCCAAAATATGTTTAAAGTAATGGACAAAATCGATGGAGCACTCCCGATAAGAAAGCAGAATAATGGGAACAATATGGCCATGAGTAAAAACTCAAGTGATCAGGACACTGATTCAGTGGCATGCTCTTATTCATTGTTCCCAATGGCCCCTGGCTCTACCTGCTAGCTTCTTTTATTGTCCTGGTAATTTCTGTAATTATTTGTGGCCAAACAGATTTCATACTTGTTTCATGCTCATCTATTTGCGGGGCTTAAGTATCATCTCATAGCTTTGGTCTCTTTTAGACCAGACTCATAATTTGTAGGCGATGAGATTTCCTAAAAATCTCTGCCGCAGCCCGCTGCGGCAAGGGTGGTTGTGGGATAGGGTGAGGGACTGAAATAAAGGAGAGGACCAAATGCTCTGCTGGCATAAGGCAATTTTATTCAAAGCTACAAGTCTTTTTATACACGTTAGGGATAGATAGTAGCTAGCTGAATACAAAGGCTAAGTCATTGGTCACTCCCATGAGAACAGGTCCTTCTTCTTGCGTGATCTGGCTTCGACCCCAGGATGT
>PVJI01017062.1:0-36651 GCA_004026765.1 Micronycteris hirsuta | reverse complement strand
CCTCTACAGAGCCTGGGAGACTTCCTTGAATGGAAGGATAGAACACGGGAAAGGAAAGAACAATTAAAGACTAGTTCAGGCCTGTCCTGTCCACTGGTCATTACTTTAAACTATAGAGAGAAGACCCTGATAACAGTGCACACTTTCTTGGGGGAGGGGGGGTTAAGAGTAGAATATAATAAAAATAATAAACTTATTATTTGAAGCTGCTCTTTGGGGGATTCTAGATTATTTAGATTTTACTAAAAAATCTAAGGAATTCAAAGGCTGTGTGGTGTAACTAGAGCAGGATATTTTCACCATCATCCCCCTCTACCAGTTGAATCCAAATACAGCCTGGGAGAGAGTGATAAATCCTTAGTTACCCCGTGACAAATATAGCTCAGATAAAGGCCTGAAATTTCAACTGTTGTATGTACCTCTCTCTCTCTTAAGAACAACTTTAGGGGTACATTTGCTTTAAATTACAAAAAGCCAGGTTAAGTATTTTTCTGGCCTTAACATGGGTGGGGAAAATTAAAAAAGGTCAAAGACATCGCAAGATTAATGGGAAAGTACACCACCCTCCAGGTTACAAAGACACCCTATGTGTTTCAAAAAAGAACCAGCAAATTACCATGGAAATCTGTCCCTACAGGCAGTACTCAAGTGGGAGTCAGAGCCTTTGTTAGCAGGTCTTTGTGAGGGCCAGCACCACAGTGAATACGGTTAAGCCTCACTAATTCCCTGAATGGGGGAAAGGCCAATCTTGATTTGTAAGAAGCTTGAATTTGAAAATATGTTTAAAGAAATGCCATGTTGTTACTCCCAAAAACCTGCAGTCACACTGCTGGTTGGAATCTGTGCTCTAAGCTGTCTTGACTCTTAAGGCTTTGAACAAACAGATAAGGGCTATAATTAGCATATTGGTCATTTGAATCCTAAGTACAGTTAAAATCCCCTAGAAGGTTGTCACTTTCCTATGTTTATAGTATTAATTTGCCTAGCAACCTGCTCCTTTTCCTTTTTGGCAGTGAATTTTAGCCTAGCATGTCAGAATTCATTAAATTTTCTGTATTAGAAACTGGAATTAATAACGAATGTGTGTGGGGGGTGAACAACTTTTTAAAACTCAACATGAACATATTTTAAACTTCTATTTAGCTGACCTTTAAAACTCATCATTTGATTCATATTTGGGGGGGTAGGTAATGTATTCTCTTGTATGATTAAAAGGGAGGAGTGGCAAGCTTTTTCTATTGACTCCCCCCACCCAAAAGTGCTCTGATCATGTAAAAACCAGAGAGCATTGAATGTAATGAGTTCCTGGATTATAACAAAATAAAGATTGATAATATGAGACTCAACAGGTGCTTAATTATATAGAAAAACAGCACATTTAGATCTGCATCTATTTATTAAACACATCTGTGATGGTCACCCATCCTACGTGCACATATTAACTTCATTTTCAAATTGACATGAGACAACTTAATTTGAAGTGTGGCTGAGTTATGTTTGGGAAGGTGGAAAAGGGAGAGAGAGAGGATTACAACTACAGTTTTACCCAAATAGTCAATGTCGTCATCATTTTCCTATGCAAGTAGAAGAAAAGAGCTACGTTCTTTTCCAAGTTGAATCCACCATAAGGCAAAAGGAATATGGGCTGCAGAAAAAAATCTGGATGAAGTCTCAGAGAGTACCAAACTTAAAAGCTTGCCCCTTATGAAAATTCCCCAATTCTACTTTCTGGCCTTGTGACAGACGTTCTGAGAAAGATGGCCAGAATTTATGCATAAACCTAAGGAGGAAAGATAAGCAATGAAATCTCTAAGGCAGTTATTCCCAGACTTTGCTATACATTAGAATCTGAGGAGATAATAAACTGAGGAGACTTTTTAAAACCCCAATACCCAGATTCTTGCCATGCAATTAAATTAGAATGTCTGGGGGGTCAACCAAAAACTACCACAGACTGTAGTCCTATAAAGTCAAATTTATTGTGGAAGTGCATTGAAAAGAGGGAAGAGAAAATACCTTTTGTAACATTTGGGTTCTCCCTGAGTGATTCTGAGGAGGATCTAATGAAGCAAGGATAAGTCCTGGATTGATTACAGTTTCTTGACTAGGAATTTAGGTACTGCCCTGAGGAGAGAATGACTGAGCAATTGGGAATCCCAGTAATAAATGAAAATAGCAAAGCAGGTCTGGGGCATCATTGATAAGGAAGCAGTACTCAAAGAATGTGGAGGTCATTATGGCTTTTTACAATCACTATGTGACCATGGGAGAAACAGTGTTGTCTGCTAACTTAGCAACTGGCTTTGTCTGTCTGTCCTCCCCACCTGATTAATAGCAGGGCTGTTTTTTCTTAGTTCAAGCTGATTTTCTGTCAGTCCCAAGCAAGATTTGACTCTTAGGTTTTGGCCTTTTTCAGAGGGATGGGCCTGAGAAAAAAGTTGACAATGAAGTCAACTAACAGTTTTGCTACTTTTCAGCTGAGTTGAAAAATTACTTAATAAAAGAGTGCATGTAAAACCAGCAAATTATGAAGAATGCCTGCATTTCAGTTAGTAGTATTATACTAGTATCGATTTCCAGGGTTTTGACAACGTACTGTGGCTGTGCAAAATAAATTCATACCATAGTACATCAAAATATTGGGGGAAACTCAGGAAAAGATACCTGGGAACTCTCTGTAATATTTCTGCAACTTCTTGAGAGCCTTAAGCTATTTCAAAATAAAAATAAGACATAGATGTTAAGTGGAAGAACAAGTGTTGATTATCTAAATAAGACTTTTAAAAGTAATCTGGGTTTACATATGCTCTCCCCTGAAAATTCCAAAATCAGTTGTACCAATATTTTCTAATGTGTCACTGGACCTGAGTGTGCTAGATTTGAATGCAGTACATGGTAGTGATGTCAGTCAACATCCGTGTCTAGCAGGTACAGATCCCTGCGGGTTTATAAATATGATACAGTTTGCACATCCACAAGATGCCTTTGAGTAGCGTATGGAATATGCATTAAATATCCTCAGGTAGGGAAAAGAGGAAAAGAGTTATGCTAGGAAAAGGGAAGGACAGGAGGAAAGAAAGGCACAGAGGTATGAAAATCAATTAATATCAGGGAAAAACAGATCATAGTTTGATAGGGCTGATAGAACTGATGAGAGAAAAACCTGAAAAAATGGGTTGGAGCTGGAGTTCGACAGCCTGTTTGTGATTCTCCTCTTTCTGAAATTAAGGACTTTGGACTTCTCTTGTAGTATTTATTACATCTGTCTTATTTCAAAGTTACTTGTGTATGTATCTTTTCGCCACAACTAGATGCCAAAGTACTTAAGGAGATGGTCCTGGTTTGGTTCATTGTGTAGCATCTGTTGCCCCTAGCTGTGTGCCTCGCACTTTTAGGTGCTAATACAGTTGTCTTAGGAATGAATTGTCCTAGGAATGAATAATGTATTACACAGATGCAGTTGATATTTCCTCTCTAGAATATCTCGGACCACAAAATAATGTTAAGTGAGGTGTGCACCTCCAGGGAAACGGAGGTAGTAGGCAGAAAAATCACACAACTCATCCCCCTCAAGCTCTCTCTGTACCTGACTTTGGTGACTGGGTATGGCCATTCCCTGCCATCTTTGACACATGCCCCCCACCACCTTGCCCCTGGATCATGCCATAATGGCATCCTGTGAAAGAGGTGATGTGCCTTTCCTTAATTGATTTAGCATTCCCTCTGTTTAGCTTTGCTGGAGGGTTGCAGAATTGCCTTCCCCTTCCACTACTTGTTCCATAGTTCTCTAAGTTATAGCAAATACAGTGGCTCAGGCATGACTTGAAGATGGTAGGTAAGAAATTCCTCAAGAAAGGGAGTTTTTCCCAAAAATTGGCTGATGTATATTACTTAAAGTGATCTCCACCATGCCTGTTGGTGATTTTTTCCCCTTCCTTCACCTCCTGAGAGAAATATTCTGTTGCTCACCACTTCAGATGGTTGGGTGTGGTGATGGGGGGCACTTCTGTTCCTGACAACCTCATTATGTGGTTATCAGGAGGAGACACTGACCAGGTTGTCAGGACAACCAGCAATGATTCAAAGCTTCCCTGAAAGGTTTGTATCTCTGGCAAATAATCAGCCTTTAGCTCTCAGCAGATGCTGAACTGAGCAGCCAATCACAGGTGAGCTGGGAAAGCATGACACCATAGTCCAGCTGTTCCAAAAGAAAAATTAACATTTGTTGTTCTATTTCTTTCCTTGGTACTTTGTCTGTTAGATTTTGTCCTCCACTTCTCTCTCTTTCTTATATAGTAAAATGGGGAGAGCAATGAAAGCAACTTTCCAAATTCAATTTATTCTGCAGTTTGACTTAGGTTGGGGCAGTGCAATGATCAGAATGTGTGGGGAAGGAATGCATAATGTGATCTACTGAGGAGCAAAATCAAACAGAGCATCAGCTCAATTAAATAATGTGGTTTGATATGTAGGATCATGGTGGAATTGGGGCTAATTAAAACCAATTCAGAAGAGAGGAACTTCCTTATTCTCATACTAATTCATCCAGAGCCACATGTACTTAATTGTCTTCTGCTTTTGCTTTGCTAACTCCCCAGTGGATGGGAGGAGCACAGAGGCTGTGGGCTTCTGCAAACTTGGAGGTTCTACAGGGCAGGTCTCTAAGGGATGGTAATTGTAGTGAAGGAAGGTGAAGAGAGATTCTCCCATTCCCAAGGTCCCACCATCAGGGAACATATGTAAATGAAGACTCATCTAGTCTATCAAGGAAGTATACAGCTCTGAAATTTATAAAATCCATCTCTTGTTCCATTAGCCATTTGTACCACGAAAGAATCCAGGGAGACAGGCAAGGCAAGTTTTGCAGAGGAGAAAACTAAATTTGCATCTTCCTTAAGGTTTCCTAGCCAGAAGCTAGACTAAAATCTGGGCTTCCATAACTCTGAAGGCCCAAGAGGATGGTGATTTCCTATCCATGGGCTTCCCTCTTTCCCGAGCCTCTGGTTTTTGAGGGACCTATGATGAAACCTTTTGGCATCTCAGAGGCTCCTTGCTCTTTGCCCAGCAGGCTATCTACCATGTTGCCTCCTACAGAAAAGCTGGAACCCTAATGATGCAGGTGGGAGGCAAGGAAGAAAGGGCTCAATAGGGCCTGATCTCAGTGATGTCAACAGGTTGTAGTGAGCAGGCCCTGATGGAGAAGGAGTGGGCACTGTGCTCCTGGCCAATGCCTTGTATGCTCGATGCCAAGCCAGGTTCTTTTGTATTCAGAGAAGGAGGGGAGATTTTTTTAAAGTGCAGCTAGTGTAGTAAAAGCTGTGACGACTGAAAACCACAGACATTTAGTCTACCCCTGGGAACAATTTCTGGCTGTGGGACTTGAAGCAGGAATGGGAATAGAGCCAGGATATCCTGGCTGCTTTTACCCAGTGGGTTGTACATTTCTGCCCTGCATCCAGTGCTTTCCCAGGTATGGCTCAGCTCAGCCTGGCACACCATAGCCTTTAATGAAACATTGGCCTGGAATTTAGAACCATTTTGCCATAGCAGGGTGGTTTTTGTTCATTCGTTTTGTTTTGTCTTAATCCAAACAAGACTATAGTTCCCCTGTTTAATGTTTCTTACATGCAAAATCCTGTGTATGCTTATTATAAAAATATACAAACAATGGAGAAATATATAAAGAAAATGGTTAATGTCCCTGACCATACACACATACCTACATGTCTTCCTTCCCACGTTTTTAATTCCTAGAGTTATCTTATTAGCAGTTTGGTATGTGTACTCCAGCTTAGACACATACTGCGCACACAATTTAAAAAAATAAAATAATAGTATACATGCTGTTCTGTCACTTTTTTTTCACTCAACAGTGTGTCAATGTGTGTTTCTATGTCAACATGTAGCAATCTACTTGATTCTTTTTAGCTGATAAACAGTATTCCAAAATGCATATATACCATAATTGATTTAACAATTATTTTATTGAAAGACACAGACTGTCTTTTATGTGAGATTTTTTTCATTCTTACATACAATTCAGGACAAAGATAGTTGAACATATCTTGGCATGTTTATATAAATATTTCCATAGTCAAATTCCATGAGTTGAAATTGCTTGGTCAAGTGACATGCTTTTAAAAATTTCCTTGCCAACTTGCCCTCCAAAAAGGCTGTGCCATTTTATACTTCCATCAATGATATATGTTCCCTTTTTCTGGAATTTGACTGAAACAGTTTGAAGATACTTGTTTTAGTTTACTTCTGTCACTACAAGCCCCATCCCGGAGCCTCTCATTTCTCATGTGACTCAAGGGGTTTGTTGGGTTGGTGGGAGCCAAAGAAGAAATACAACAGAAGATAGTATGTAGGGTAGTAGAAAGAACACAGAACTGAGAATGAGAGACTTGGTTATTACGACCATCTCTCTGAGGCATTGGGAAGGCTACTTTTAAAGCCCTGTACATCCATTCCCTCATCTGTAAAATGCAGATCATAATTGCCATAGTACACTGCTATGGTGGTTGTGAGGATCAAACTGGGAGATACAAAAGTGGTTTGTAACTTGAGAAGCAGGATACACATGCCAAGTGGTTATTATGGTAGTGTTATTATAGCCTTAAATTAATGAGCTTGGGGGAGGGAAAGGGGGAGAGTGGGAGTTTAGTGGGAAAAATCGCACAGATGAAATCTCTAAGACATTTCAGCTTCCCTGAAAGTTCCCACGCAGTTGTCCTATATTCTTGGAGAACAAACCACATTGAAAGTAAAGACTGCTTTATGATATCAAGAACAAAATAGGTTATCCGCCTTTCACAGGAAGACTGAAGTCCTTTGTGCTAGACCTGACTCCTAAGTCCAGACCTCTTTCTATGACACCACTATGCTTAAATTTGTCAAGCACCTAATAGGATTGTGGCCCTGTGCTGCTTTCTATAATCACCAGAAAGAGAAAAAAAAGATACATGTGAAATGTTCAAATAACTGTGTAGGGTGACTACATAAATAGCTCTGAGTTATAGCAGGGGTATACAGGACGATTAGAGTGAAATCAAGTATCTTTTAACCCACGTTAAATCATTAGCCAGGAAAATCCAGTTATATATTTCTTTTCTTAAAAAAGCATTCTAATTGTTTAAAATAACTCAAATAACTGAATTTTGCAAATCATAAATGTAACATTTAAGTAAATGACATTAATTTTTTAGATCAGAGAGGTTCTTTTTAGATTACATTTACCATGATGTAAAAACAAAAATTAATGTGATGGGTTACTTTTTTTTAACCCCAAAGTTAAATTCAAAGATATCTGTAAAACCATTGGAAGCAGAACCATCCTGATTTCAACCTATTAATCAGGGATTTGAGAAGGAGGGTGATGTGTGTTTTTGCATTAGGAGACAAGTAACCACCATGCCAAAAAAAAAAAAAAGTGCTATCTAAAAATGCCTGATTTTTAAAAACCACCAATATGATATATCGTTTTTTTTTTCCCAAAGCTAACATGTATTTTAACCAAACCAGTAAAACCATGTATCATATTAGTAAAAGCATGGACTTTGGACTCAGATCTAGATACAAATTTCTGTTGTGCCACTTTCTACAATGTTCATGTGGTACTCACATATGCATAAGTATTTTTTAATTAAGGAAAATAAAAAGTAAATGCAAATTGATCCTTTAAAAAGTCTTGAGTATACAGTTCACTTATTGTTTTGTCTCCCTCTTTCATGCCTTGGACGGGTCATGGTTGTTTTTTCAATTCCCAGTATCATCACATTTTAAAATAAATTAATCCAAAGAGACCTCCTATTCTCTAATTTCCCCAGATGTTGCCTCTGGTAATCTAGAGACCTGTTGTGTGACTTTTCCTAAAAGGACCTGGGTAGATATGTTAGTTTACTCTCAGTCTTGAAATTTATTTTATTGGCATTGTGGAGAACTGATTGCTGAATGTTATGAGGAGTTGAGAAAATTGGATAAATTTGCACTGGGAGTGTCATGACCCATTTTTACCATTTAAGTATGTGAGGATATATTTATCTTTATAAAAATGTGTTTGAAAGTGGAGAAGGAAAATCACCTATATTCCTCCTACTTTAATTCAACTGCTACAGTTTTGTGTTCTTTTCTGGTCTTTATTTGCAGGCATATTTTACATCATTATAATTCGAATGAACTTCTTATTTTGCATTCATTGCCATTTTTGATGGCAGCTTAATTTCTCCTCTCTGGGTTTTATCATAATTTACACAAGGTAGCCAAATTATGAATTGGGGTATGGGTTTTGGAACATCAAAAGATAATTTTTGGAGGTAGATTTTAGGCTTTGTACACCGGCAAAAGTTTGAATTCTTAAAGACAAGAGAAGCAATGGGAGGCTTTAGGGAGAGCCACATTTTAATGAAATTAAATGTATCTATATATCTATACATATATATACATAAACTTGAAGTAGATTAACTATTCTTTTTTGTGTGTAATGCTGTTTCAAAATGTATTTCTTGTGTAGAAAGGTAATGTCCATATCTAGATTGTCATCTTTTTTAATCCCAATGCCCTGTCTCTCTGAATTTACTGTGTATTCCAGAGAGTCCATCAGTGATACTTGCTTGACTGACAGGTGGTGTCCCAAACCCGAACCATTTTCCTTCCCAAAAAGTGCCAGTGTAGCTGGACAGATTTCCTCCCCTGTAAATTTATCTGAAATTTAAGTCTTCCCGAAGAGGTCAGTTAAGGAAGAGAAATTAAATACACCCCTCCTTCCTACTGTCAGGTGAGCCTCTCTTTTGATGTCCAGACCTCTGTCTAGACAACCCTGACAATATAGAAGTTTCCACCTCATTTTCCTTTCCCTCTCCCTGAACCCTCCTCTTCGGTTTTTTTCCCTTTCCTAGGCACTTCCTGCCTGGAAACAAAAGATTGGTCCCCAGTAGCCCATTCAGGGAGATTTTAGTTTGATAGTCATTCTCTGATTGGCCTATGTGCGGCGCAGAGCCCGGGTGACGTCATAGCAGAGAAGGGCTAGGGAGTGGTTGCCGAGCTCGGGCTCTACCGCTGGCGGGCAGCTGTGGGCGGCTGGGCTGTCTGGGGTCTTGTGTGAGGGGCTGCAGCTTTTCCCTGCCTGGAGCAAGCGTGTGGAGCCAGGAGGATATCCTGGGGTGGGGAGCGGGCTGTGCCCGGGAATGCGGCTCCCCAGTCCCGCCATCCCGAGCACTCGGAGGTAGAAGAAAGGTCTTGACAGTGTCACTGGACCAGTGGCAGGTAAATCCCGCGACTTATGCAACTTGGCTCACTCAGGGGAGGGGATGGCGGCTGGGCAGTGCTTTTATTAGGCTAGGCAGATTTTCTGCCTTCGTGGATCTCCCTCCCGCTCTCGCGCTGTTCCAGCTTCGAGTCCCCGACGTGGCTTCCCAGGAGCCCTGAGACCTAGTGCTCTGTTAGAACGATCCTGGACCACAACGTGGACAAGTGGGTGTGTCAGGGCCCTTCCTGGAGGGCTTGGGCTCCTTCGCTGAGTCAAGCCCTAGACTCGCATACTGGGGCCTGGGCCGCTGGAGGCATAATCTGCTATAAGAGCTACGTCAGTCTGTAAACCTTATGCCGTCTACCCGCCCCTTACACCAGCCACTGTTGCAGCAAAGGCAGTGCCCCCTCCGCAGGGGGCGGGGTGTGGTGGAGGCCCTGGCAAGTGTGGGGGTGGGGGGTAGAGCCCAACCTGACAAACGGAAAAAGTGACGGTTTTTTAAAGGGGTGCCGTTCCCCCTTTTCATTCTATTTATCCTCTTTCCCCTTTATTGGTGGGGGAAGGGTAATGGAAGGAGGACTCTGGGCTTTGAAATTGTGCAGTAATGTCCCTAAGAAGCCTGAAGTCACTCGGTTGGCCATTGTCTTTGTCTGGGGAGGGAGTTTCATTAGGTCCATTGGCTCTCCCTTCCTTGTCCACCTAGCTCGGAGGGGGCATTACCCTTAGTTTTTGAACTGGATTTGGCAAGATTACTATCGCACTTGTGGGCAGATGGAACATTTTAGATTCTTGCTCTCGGCAGCTTTTCCTTCCTTAGGTGGTGGTTTTGGGGTGGGGAGGGGGAGTGGCATGAGGGCAGTGCCCTGAAGGGAGGGAACCAGAGGCTCCACTTTTTGTTTGTTTGTTTGGTTTGTTTTTGGTCCCATCTTCCAGAATCCACTGCCACACCCTGGACTTGAGGGTTCTGGGCTATGGTCTATAGAAGCAAAGGAGAGAAGGGTGAGTGGCTTGGCTGTGGGAAGCATGAAGGGGGTGGTTGCAGTGCTATTTTTAAAAAATGGCTTTCTGCAGGGAAGCCTTTAGCCATGTTAGTCTTGCTCACCCCATGGTTTTGCAGACTCAAATCCAGGCCAACTGTATGGCTGTCTGAGGTGTTGGAACAGAAGGAGGTCCATTCCTGTTGGTGACAACACTGTGGCCCTGTTCTGAGATGACTGAAGTATAAAGGTCAGTGTGGTTTTCACTGGGCCATTTGCAAAATTATAATTGGGTAGGTCTGTATTTTGATACTTGAGGCCTCTAATCATGGGCACCTTTGGGCAAAGGGAGTTAATATGGTAATAGACAATTAATAGGTCAGGGCTTGGAGAGAGAACCGTTTAAGCCTCTGTTTCTAGATACAAATGTCATATCCTCTGGCCCCATGAAAGGCAAAATAAGAAGAGGCTGGGATATATGCTGAGTAAAAGCTGACAGCTGAGAATCTTGAGGACAGAGGGACCTTGAGATGTCATGGACCAGACCCTCCAAGCTGGCAAGTGAGCCTTGTAGGAGAGACCTAACAGAAAAAAGAGTTTCAGCTGTGATAAAGGTACCGGCAAGGGGCCATAACCCTAGAGGATGTTCCAACTAGCTGAACATTCCCACAGGTTGCAGATTTTTCGATTGGAGGTGGAAATGGTATATAGAGCAAACAAGCTTGCTGAGGTCTTTGGGGGTAGAGCAGTGGTCATGACAAGTGAGGGAAATGAGAAATAACTGTGGGGATGGGGAGGTACTACCTCCATTAGAGACTTCGCTCTTGTGCGTTCAGAGACTAAGCTACTATGAGATCTAAGAGAGCAGCCATGGCAAAAATAAAAATAAATTAAAAATATCTAGAAATCAGAATAGGTAGGTAAGATTGGATGGAGTAGCCAGGAACAAAGTGATAAAAGAAAATTCATTGTCTTACCAGGAATCCAAAGGCCCTGATATCCCTGATGAGATGGGGAATTGATGGTTGAGGCACCTGTAGCTTGGCACAGACTTAAAGGGAAAATTTCTTGGTATTTAGTGAATCAATAGCATTCCCATCCATGTAACCCACCTTCAGGAGCCAGTTGCTTTTGGGAAGAAGAAACTTCGTGAGTGGCAGTCTCAACAATCAGCTTCAGCTTCTTGGTTGAAGAGAAGGGAATGGGAGGGGCAGGGACCCAAAGGAGACTGAGGGAGCTTTGAATCTGTTCTAGACAGGTAGGTAGACTTCTTTTACATGGTATATGCCTGGCCCTTGCTCTAGGCATAGAAGTATTTTCTAGTGCTTGAACAAAAAAAAATATGAAGCCCTCATTCCTAGGCAGAGACCCATGGGACCCTGTGCAAACTGAGGGACAGTGACAACAACTACCCTAGAAGGTAAGTACAGCTGTCAAAGCATCTCAGGTACAGCTTAAGCCTCAGCTGCCCTGTTTTTTCCCCACCCTCTCCATCTATCAGAAACCATTGGTTTCCTCTGCAGGGCCTGGGATGAACTTGCCTGATAACTTATCACTATGTGGCTTCTTCAGCAGGGAACGGGAAGGGCTGAGTCCTCCATTTCAGGTGTGAAGCCCTAGATTTGGATCCAGTAACAACCAGACATATAATATCTGATATAGGGGTACCAAAGAACCAAGTAGACTCCCAGGTATGGCCATCTGTTTTCATTTCCCCTTAGTAGCAAAGAACCAAGTCAACTCCCAGGTGTTTCCACCCCCCGCCCCCACCTAGAAATGTGTCATTTTCTATCTGGCTCCTGGACTTTGAAGGGCATTTCAGTTTACATACACGGTGATTACTGGAGTCAATAATAAACACAGCCTTAACCGGGAGTTTAATTGGAAATGTTAATCAATGCAATGCATCCATGTCTGATTTTCACATTCAGTCAATTACCTGCAGGTTGGGACAATCTGTGCTGCACACAAGTGACGTAATGAGGGGTGAAATGGCCTAGCTCAGGGGTGTCAAACTCATTTTCACCAAGGGCCACATCAGCCTCACGGTTGCTTTCAAAGGACCAAATGTAATTTCAACTCCTTAACAGTTAAGGAATAGTTACATTTATACAGTCCTAAAATGATTTAGATCCTTTGAAGGCAACCATGAGGCTGATGTGGCCCCTGGTGAAAATGAGTTTGACACTCTTGGCCTAGCTATTGCTAGGTCTTTCAGGTGGGAAGCAAGATGGGAGATGTGAACCTTGAACACTGGAAAGAGATGAACAATGTACTGGTGGAGAATGTAAATCATTCCAAAGGTGTGGCCATAGAGAGGCCTTGGAGAGTGATCGCTGAGATGGAATAGGACGATATTGGAGGCCACATTGGAGGTGAAGGCCAGGGTTTTGCTTCAAGGTGGGATGAGCTGGATTTGGAGAAGGAAGACTTTTAGGCACTAGGGCACCAGGACCTGGTATGGAATGAACCCTGGGAATCAGAAGTCAGTCAACCTGGTCTGTGTGTTTCTGGGTCTCAGTTTCCTTGTGTTTCAAATAATGGGATTTGGAGGAGGTGATTTCTAAAATGATTGTGACATTTTAGGAAGTAGATACATTTGTTTTTGGTAATAAAGACAGGCCCACTGAAGGTCAGCCCTCTCCCCCAAATTTACCCCTTCTAAATCGCATTCCCTGCTGCAAGTCTCTGTTTGGGCGGAAACAGTACAAAACAAACCTTCAAACCTATTCATCTCTTCAACAGTATGGCTATACTTTTATTTTATGTGAATGATGAACAGTATGGAAAACAATAGAAGCCCAAGTGGAGAATCTGGTAGGGACCCTATAATCAAGGCCACAAAAAAACTATGTGGGGATCGTATACAGTGGGGAGTGGGGGTATAGAGATTTACTGCTGGCCCCAACTCCCTGAGTCTCATAACAGAAGGGCTTTGAGTGAGGGTGAATGAAAGGCCTAGCTTGGGCTGTGGATCATTTCCCTTCTATCTTTCTCCCCCATCTCTCTCTGAGCCAGATGGACTGTTTTGGAATTCTCCAACCCTCAAGAGTCCTACCCCTAATGAAAAGCACAATCACATCCACTAGTGACCTCAACAGAGATACCCTTAGCAGAGTTCCCTATACATCCATCCCATAGCCCAGCTCTGGTGCCAGTGCTAAACAGTTGTGCAGCCCTTGCTTTCTGGAGAAGGGCTCCAGAACTGGCCTGAAGGAGAGACTCAGGTAGCTATGGCTTCTTTTGGCCCTTCCCATATATGGATAGGGCTGGGAGTTGAGAGAAGGAGCCATTCATGCCCCTACCTCCGGTACTCAGTTTCCTTCTTTGAGCATGAAAAATGCTCCAGAATTTCTTTCTCAACTATCCTCAGTGATGGTCCAGGCACTTGCCATGGGAGGAATCTGTGGTAGAAAGAGTGGTTGTCTGCAGCTTCCTTCACCCCACTCCCAACAAGGTGGCAGCCCTAGTTGCCAGACGTGCTAGTAGGCACAAGATGTGTGCACTAAACCCTACCCCAGCCTCTGGAAAGAGGCCACAGGTGTATACACAAGGCAGTATAGACACACAATATGGATTAGCCGTATGGTACACACACAGCATGGAATAGATACAGTATACATACAACACAGTATAGGCCCACAGGAAAAACACAATACAGTACTGACATGATATACATACACAACATGATATAAACATGACTGTGCACACACCCAATATAATACAGAGTTGATATACACACAACATAGTATAAATATGATTTGGCACACTCCCAACATGGTATAGACACACAAGCACCCAATACAATGTGGTACTGGGAGCAACACAGATATATTCCACCCCCCATGTTCTCACACAAGACACACCCTCAGACCGACAGGAGAAGTTTGGCCACCATGTATAGTACCGCATCTGGCCAGTTGCATCTGCATTGGCTCCATTTGTGTAATTGATGAGTTTGAGGCAGGCTGTGTGGAGTTAATAAGCAAATGAGGAGAGGTGGAGGCAGGCTTAAGAAAAGCTCTGGATCTTGTGCAAAAACCTGGAGGTGCTTGGTTAGTACAGGCTGATGTATCTCCCCTCCCCTCCAGATCTTCTAGAGCTGTTCCCCACCCCTATGGATGCTTGCTGCCTCACTGGGACTAGCCCTCTGCCCTGAGAATAGGGAAGGTTTTTTTTTTTTTTTTTTTGGTGGCCATCCTTCTTGAGCCTTCTTTGAGCCCCGCCCCTCTCTGGAACTTTGACAGCCCTCACTCCCCTACCCCCAACCCACTCCACTACAGAATGAGCTTGTGCAATGAGGCAGGCTATAGGCACACCATTCAGCCACACAGTGGGTGAGATTTGCAAAAGCTTCCTGGAGTGTGCATGTGGGCAGCACACAGGGAATGCTGGGGCCACTGGGGGCAGATATGCTCTGGAGTCTTTCCAGGAACAAGTGGAAGACCTAGGGTATGGCTTGGTCTTTTTATTTGAAAAGGTGGTATTGAGAATCATAGGGCTTTTCTTGACTCCCTGAGGCTCTAATTTTGCTATCTCCACCTTCAGATATCCATCCATCCTTCCATCCATCTATCCGTCTATCCATCCATATCCATCCATCCATCCACCCACCCATCCATCAATCCTGACTTTGACTTAGGACCCTGTGTATTATGGTGTCCTCTAATAGCATGTGTGTTAGCCTGGACATGGCTTTATTGGGAGTTATGTATAGGTGCTGCTTTTCTTTGAAGACAAACACTGTGGAGGGAAAGGGGGTGGGGATGGTAGGAAGGATCGCAGAGGTTGGGATCCTGTCAAGGGAAGTTTGTTCTCCTCCTTGAGAGTGCTAAACCCTTGAGAGACTCAAGTGAATGTGGGGAAAGGCAGAAAAGGGAGGGATTAGAGAGACTCCATCTCTTTCATGGTTGGACATGGAAACCTCTGTGGGGAAGATAGATAAATTGCCACACACATACACAAATAAAAATAAAAACGCTAGTATATATTTGCCCTACAAAATCTTGGGAAGATTATAAAAGACATTCCTGTAGTGGAGATGGGGAAGGCAGAGAGAATTTCTAATTAGGATCAGAGACTGAAGCCCTCCGCAGTTGTGTAATGATATAGGGGACTTCAGAGTGCTTCCCACACTAGTGAAGGAGGTTGTTGAGAAGGAAAATGGAAATGGAGGTGGACACTTGGAGTTGAGGGATGAACAGCAGTGCCAGGACTTAAGAAAGCTCAGATATCCTTAGAGCCCACCTGAATTTGCCATCATATCTCAGTTTTCCATGGTACACTGTACTGTACTACCTCCAGTAAATATGCAGTTATTTCACAACTATCATATTTGATGTAGTCCTCTCAACACTTGTCCACGGTGACTGGGGCAGTCTTCTACATGATAGCAAACTGATCTAGAATAGTGAAGTGACAGCACTTCTCAACTTGAAACCCCCAGTTCAGTGCCCTTTCTGGACTCCTATGTAACAAGGCTTTTTTTACACTTCCCTGATTCTCTGCCTTTTGAAGGAATGTTCTGAAATTCACTGTAGTGCATGTGTGATGTTTGAGGGGTTGGATGGGGGAATAGTAGCAGGTGGGAAAAGAGTTTCCTGCTCCCCCACAATGCTTCTCTTGGCAGGTTTTTCCCAAGAAAGAACAGCTGATTCCTTGCATCTTGTGGCACCTAGTGTACCCAGCACTGAGTTCGTTGGAGCTGAAGGTGGCCTGGCCCCTTCTCATGGGCAGTGCCCACCCATGCTGAGGTCCTGCAGTGGTGGTGGTGTCAGGTGAGTAATGGATTCCAGGGCAGGGAGTTAGGGATCTCTAAGTCCAGGTAAATGCCACCTTTTCACAAGAGCTCCCACTTTCAAAGATCCTGACTAGACCTCACCAGCCTGGCCCCTTCTTTCTGGGAGATTGTGCCCAGTACAGCTGCCCTTGGTCTCTTGGTTCTCCCATCTCTAATATGAGAATGACAGCCCCGACCTGCATCCTAGGGGGAGTAGGAGAAACAAACTCACAGTCACTTCCAAGTCATTTGCTAATGTTAAGTTCCATCCAAGAGCTTCACTGTAACACAGACCTGCTTCCTATCAAGCTGTCATTTCCTTTTCCTCCTGCTTTCCTGATGCTAAAGTGGCATTTCAGACACATGCCACAAATTACCAATTTGTTCCTGTAAATTCTAATACCTCAAAACCTTAATTGTACCTGCCTATATAAAGTATAACCCACAACCCAGTCCATCCCAGCTTCTTAACTTACACCTTCCAGAACCTTCTGTATGCCTTCTTACCCAACCAGGTAATACTTCCTTCCCCAACTCTCCAACAACACTTGAGTCTAGCAGGTAGTTAGCTCTTGCTTCTCGACTACCTAAAATAATTCTTGCATAGTTTCTGCAGTACTCATCTTAGCAGGTAAACTAGACCATAAGCTCTTGAGAGGTATGGACTAGATCTTACAGGTCTCTTGTCTCTCACAAATGCCTGACTGCTTCACAGCAGTTTTTCAGTTTGGGCCTCTCTTTCTCCCTCTCTACTTCTTTCATGTTTCTTGGCTTGATTATCTGATCATCTCTCTGTCTCCTTGCCTCTCAGGAAGCTGTTTTAACTTCCTCAGTTGGCTTCTCCACCTGGCCTTCTTTTGCTATACACTGCAGTCCAGCCACCTGTTGTATCTTACCATCCTTCCATCTGTCTGTCCGGTCTTCTGTCAGTTTTTTGGGGTTTTTTTTGTCAGTTATTTAAGCAACTCTCATATTGCTCAAGTCAAAAATAAACAAACAACCAAAATAAAAAAAAAACAAGAGAAAGACAAACTAAATTTAAAAATAAACAAGGCATATGGAATCCAATTCCCTTTCACACTGAGCCTGTCCTGGGGCCTACAGGACAAAGGAAAAATGCGGCTCAGCAACAGGTATTTATATGATGCCTTCTCATGAAAAGCAAGCTCCAGAGATTCAGCTGTGAAATTAAAGGTATGAAATTACAGCCTGGCTGATACTGATGCATTCAACTTCTAGAGATGCTATAGTAGGGGATCCTGTATAGCTCTTGAACAACAGAAGGTAACTGGAACTGGCTAAAATAAGAAGCAAGACCCTGAGTCTCTGCTGGGTATTCTATGACAACTGCAATAATAACATGTATTTATTGAGTAGCTACTGTTGCCAGCACTCTACTAGGCATTTCACTTGCCTGAAACAATTTGATTCTACTGCAAAGAAGGTATGTTTTTTATAATAGTTACTATATTTGTTTTTTATTATAAAAGTGATATTATCCCAAGGTATCATCAGCGTTTTACTCATGAGGAGATAGAGGTTGAGAGGTACTAAGTAACTTGCCTGTAACTGGACATGTGACTTTGGGGGAGATACGTCCTGAAGAATTTATAACATTCCCAAATTATTTTGATTCTCTTCAGTGCCCACACTCCCATACTCATACACTCACACAGTCATATTTACTTCTTTGACTCATAATCACTATTCATGCTGAACACATAGTGATGATCATTCTTATCCCCCACCCTCATAAACAATCATATTTACAAATTCACTACATATAGGTGCATTCTTATTGCTACACACTGACACTTATATTTATACATTCATATTTTCACACTGACACACAGTCACGCTTGCCATATATCCTACTCTCACATTCTCACCCACTCATACCTTTATGTTTTCTTATATTCTGACACACTCATAGTCATACTTTCACAGTCACATCCACACAAATGATAGAATCACCCTTAACCCTCAGTTTTCTACACAATTACACATACTCTATGCACAAATACATATTGACTTTCTTCTGCTTATTTCTCATAGATACACACACATTCAATTTCATTCACTCCAACACATTTTCACTGTCACTATTTCCTTTTCATAGTCATTCATATAAACAACTTATAACTCAGCATAGGGATACATGAATGTACATGCATGCTCATATGTTCACATTTAATATGCTCATACCAAAAACACAATCTCACCTATTGAAACCTTTATACTTACTAGCTTTCTTACACTCAGAATTTCATGCTCTTATATACTCAGCACTGACACAATCTCCCTATCCTGTCACATTCACATGTAATCACATTTACACATGGAAACACACTTATTTTGTTACATACTCACATTCACCTTCTCACTGAGGCATAATTGTACCCTTTACCAAACTCAACAAATATAATCACAAACACACTCACTTTCTTAAACTCAGCCATTTTCACTGACACCTGTCACCCTACTGTCACACTCATATACAATCACACGCACACACAGGTGCAGTCACCTTCACATGCTAACACATACATATACTCCTTAACATTCAATACTCACAAATGTTCACACAGCTGTACTACACACCGAGACCTAGATACTTACATTCTCACATTTTCACATACTCTCATATTCACAACCACATACTCAAAATCATACCCATTCACACATTCCCATGGACACATAGTTATACTTCCTGACACTCATGTCCATTCACATGCGCACTCTTCTCATATACCAACTCCCATTCATACATTGCCCATATTCATACTGGCACAACCATACTTCTCACACACTCACGTTCTTACACATTCTCACTCTCACACTGATACACCTTTACTCACATTGTTATATACATTCACGCCAGTACACATGTAGTGACATAAATAGTCACTGACTGCATTTGCCTTGATACATATCACACTGACCCACACAGTTCACACTGTCACAGTCAATTTAGTAAAATACATACCTGCACTCACACAGAGGTAGTGACCGATTCCACATAGACTGACACTCACTCACACTTACAGTCATCCTGTTACATTCTCCCTTACACTGATAAACTTGATCACACTGACCCACATACATTACTGAACTTCCATCAGCTCTTACCTGGACTCTCAGATGGACACATTGTCACTGACACATACTCACATTGACACTAACCTACACTTTCTCACTGAGAAGATCCCATTGACCCACATCTACACACACTGATTCACACATGCTAATAGTGACCCACACTCTCATTAACATGCCCATATATACTTTGCTAAAGTCTTATACATACTCCCGTATGAATATTGCCAAATTCACATACTTTTTTTTACTAACACACACTGTAACACACCAAATTATAGGTAATTGTTCATAATCAAAGTTGTCACTCCTTTTTTCTACTTGCCACTAATACTGTTCTCACCCCTGCCAAAATGTTTTCCAACAACCTCTCACCAAAGAAATAATATTGGTCTCAACTAGGGTGCTAATGTTACTAGATCTTTCCAGAGCAGTAAGGAATGGAATTTATGTCTAGTATTAAAAAGAGAAAGGTCAAACACACAGATCAAATTTTATATCTTTTTACCACTTTCCTTTTATAGAAATCATCTCTACTAGAACCTTATCTAGTCCTATCCAAAAGAGATATGGATTTAGATGATTTATTACTTTTTCTAGGAGTTTATGGCTAAACTTGCTGCCTTGTCTTCCTTCCAAGGGGAGGGGAAGGTAAAGAATGTGTTTTTTTATGCTCTTCATGTTTTCCTGTTCTAAAGTGTGTGTGTCTCCAATTTAATGTTTATGATCTGGAATTACCTGTGGATTAGACACATGGGAAGTGCAATCCTACTCCAAGCAGGCATCTCTAATATAGGCAGGCCTACTTTTACCCCGTTAACCCAGGAACATGGTATTCAAGAAAGAGAAAGAAAAGGTTAATGAGTTAGCAGTATGATAAGATAAATTGTAATGTGAGTGTGTGTGTGCATCCATAGACCCCACTGAAATTTCAACAGCTATCACTAACAAGTTAACAGAGGAAATTTCTCAGTAGGCATGGATAAAAACAAGGTAAAGAAACTCCCTTGAACTCCAGCCAGACTGTAGATTTCCCTGTAAGAGGATAAAAAGATGCATAAAACCCAGGAGTTAATCAATAGACCAGAAGCCTGGTTGGTACTAGAACCATGTGCCACCCTAGTTCCCTACCAGAGATTTAGAAATATGAAAGCACCTTGTAACAACCTCTCTAGCCCATAGCTTCCCCTGCTGGAGTCTCTCTGGTGAAAAAATGAGCATAAAATATGACTAAGCCACCATTTGACATGGGTTCTGGCACATTATGGGGAAAAGCCTATACTCTAGAATAACACCCACCACGCCTAACAACCACCATTAGATTGGTGAATTCCTTGATAATAGAGACCACATCATCTTACTTATTTTGGATTCCAAATGCCTGTACAATGTCAGGCTCAGAGCAGCTACTTGTGAAACTCAGTTAAGAACCCAAAAGTGGTGTGTGGACACCAACATGTTGTCAGGACAGATCCGGTGCCTCTTTTCCTCATTCCCAAAATTCCAATACATCACTTGCTTAGACAGAGGATCTTCAGTAGACCTCACATAGTGCTAGGCCCAGAGGGAGATTCAAATGGGTGAAAGAAACATACTCTACCTATGAATTACTTTCATTTGAGTGGGAAAGATGAAGTCACTGTGAAGCAGTAGAACAAGGCAACAATCTTGAAGTTTGGTATTAGAGGGATCTTTATCATGTAATTCAGTGCCCTTCAGACTCTAAAGGTCTTGAGGGCCTGTGAGTAGTTGAGAACAGCAGTCAGGATATAAGGCAATCACTTCCCAAAATAAACCCCTTTGTAGACATCTTGCTCAGCACAGGGCTATGCCATCTTTCTAGAAGATTGTATAAAAGGGCCCTTTGTCACTGGGCCTAAGGCAGAGAAATAAAAATGAGCTATAGACCTTGATGAAAATTTTGTGCCACCTCCACCAGGAGACAGATTTCGAGAATAGCCTGGTCAAATTTCTTTTGATAGTTTCTTTCAATATATCGAGATTCACCAAAAGTAATTTATATAATTTACAGGACTGGGTGAATTTTAGGAAGGTCAAGATGCACCTGCCTGAATTCACTAAAAAAGCACTAAATTAGGAGACCCAGCCTCTGCATTTATATGGCATTGTATACTTTTCAAAACATTTAATAACACATTCATCCATTATGATAGAGATATTAAGAACACCACCTCTGGAGTCAGTAGACGAGCAGTTAAATCCTACTTGACCACTTCTTAGGTGTGTAACTTTGTGTGAGTCAATTACTTATCCCCCTTAATCTTCAGTTTCCTTGTATGTAAAACAGGTGTGACACGAATAACATTGTATAATTGAAATTTGCTAAAAGAGTACATTTGAAGTGTTCTCACCATACCAAAAAGAAGTAATTATGTGAGGTGATATATGTGTAACTTAACTTGATTGTGGTAATCACTTCACAGTGTACACAAATATCAAAACATCATATTGTATACCTTAAATATATATATAATTTTTGTCAATTATACCTCAATAAAGCTGGAAAACTCCTAAAGACTTAAAAAAAACCCTTTAGGCCTACCAAACTCCTCTGGGTCTCATAGGATAGAAATAAATATATTTTTCCCCAGATTTCCATTTAGAGTCCTGAAATCAGTTCAATCCACTAGGCCTAGCAACCCAGCCATCTTTGGCCAATATCCAAAATAGAGGCCCTTCTTGAAATCTATCTTGTCCTGTCTTTCTATTTCCATACCTATGGGCATGTGCTTCTTTTCCCCTGGTTCATTTTCTCAGTGTTGTCTCTTTTCAAGATTAATTTCCATATTGCTACCTGGAACACCCCACTCCATGGGGGAAAAATTCCCCAAGTCTTCAACATTAGGTATCTGCTACATTGTCACCTGAGTAATAGCTCTGAAATTTGAAGCTAATCTTGCCATTCCACTGCCTGAAAACTCTTCTTCTAGACTGGAAGAGTCCAAACCCCAAAGAAAGGCATATAAGACCCTTCTACATTTGATCTCTACTGATCTTATATTTTTTCCATCCCTCTCCTTTGCTATAGTTATACCAAGTTTCCTGCAGTTCTTCTAATACACTACATTGTCTCTTATCTCCTCTGGGCCTTAACAGCTATTGTTTCTTGTGTCTTAAAAACACCTTCCCCATGGTTTGATTATGTTCTTCCTAATCAAGCTTAAGTGTACTTCCTCTGCGAAGTCTCCTTCCTCAGGCTGTTAGGAGTCCCTTTCTCCGTCCTTCAGTAGCAACCTGTTGTCATCTTTGCACTGAGCTTTCATGGCCAAAATTCATTACATTTTAAATATCTTCAAGGACAGGGACTGTCCCGTTTTTCATCTCCCACCCTTTTGCTTCTGTCCTTCCAAAGCATCCTCTGTCTTTCTGGGAACATAATAAACCCTGTGTAAATGCTGAATGAATGAATTTATGAAGGTTTAATGATTTCCTCAATATCACAGAATAAGCCAGAAGTGGATCTGTAATTAGCCATTCTTATTTTGGTAGTGATAAAATATCTACTAACTAAAAATCAACCCCACTCCCAACTTAAAGCTGCATGACAAGATGCAACTTAGTTATTCTAAGAAAAGAGGTTTCTTCTAAGAGAAAGGATGGAGTTTCTTTCCCAAGTGTTCTGTTTTTAATACCATTCCCCCAAAGAGGTCTGTCATGCTCATATATGACTATAGTTATAGAAAATGTTTTGTGTCAAGCCATATTGACACTTCTTTTGTAGTTCATCAAGTGTTTAGCTTTTTTAAAAAAAGTTTTGTACATGTTACTTCCTAACACAGTTTAGAGATCTGTTCTGTTCCTTACATAACACTGGCATCACTTAGTTCAACAGGAATGAGCACAAGGCTAAAAAAATCTACCATGCTTTTGGTATTTGTTGATCATAATATACTTTTGAATACTGGCTTATACCAACCTAGTGCTTTCCACTTTTCAAATCTTGGTGAACTCCCACTCATCCTTCGATAACCCGCTCGAGTGCTATATCCTCTTGTTCCTCTGGGAACATTAGATATCCTTCCTGTTCTGTCCTTCCAGAGAATTCTGTGCCTACCTAGGTGAAATGACATTGTATTCTCTATTTTATGTATGCATGTCTCCCATCCTCACTGAACCGTGAGCTCTCAGAAGACAGAAACTAGTCTTTATTCATCTCTCTTTGTATATACTCTGTACTTTATATAATACCTGGTATGTATAAATGTTTGTGGCATGGGGGTGGAAGGCAAGGCAATAATGTTCTTTGGACAATATCAACAATTTTGTTTTGTATCAAGGTACAATCTTTGGCACCAATTTCTCATACAATAAGACTGTAGTCAGTTAAAGGGAGTCTTGCCCTTTGCTGAATTGCTGCAGTCCTCTATTTTTTGTACTCTTCATTTTGAAATATACATGCCCTTACTTGTTTTGTAGTTAAATTTTTATCTGTGTATTTAATATACATTTTACATGGCAGCCAGGGATAAAACCCACAGCTCAAACATATAACCTCTCTCAGGGCTGGGCATTTATTTCTCTACTCCCAACACTTTTAATGGTGCCTGACACATAAGCTTCAATAAATATTTGTTGTTTGAATAAATGAATACAGGCACAGATGGATTGCTTAAGATACATTTTCTTAAGAGTTACTATCTGGCACCTCAAAGGGTAATAGTTTTATATTTTGGTCTCAGGATTCTTTAAAATGAAAGTCAACCAGAAATTAATCAGGAGAAAGCATGCAATTAGTTTACTTTCCTATAAAAAGTTATCTTAGGCTGACATAAGATCTCTTATTTTCCTCTTTTATACAGCTGTGTAACCTGCAGACCCTCTTTATTAAGCTGGGCAGAAGAGTATAGGGCATGCCTAGATAACCTGCTAAAAGCCACACAACTGCCTGGTTGCTGCCTGACACGATTGTGAATGCAAGGAACATATCAGGCTCAATGTCAAAGGAGAAAGAATGCTCTGAGATAAACATGGTTTGCAGATTGATCGATCGATTGATTGATTGATTGATTGATTTAAAACACCAAGCTTTCCTCCTCTTTTTTCCCCCAAATTTTTGTCAGGATGTGTTGTAAGCTACAGTCCAGATACCACAGGAGTAATGTGGAAACTACTAACTGATTCCCCCGCAGGCCTACCGATTTCAGCTTCTTGCACCAAACCCTACTTCTGCTTCATCTGCCATTTTCCTACCAGAATACTATTATCTTCCTTTCAGGTGAGGGCTGGGCCATCCAATTGCAGCCTGGGGGCTTCCCAGAGCCAAAAAAAGACTTAGGCAGATGGCAGTCTTCTCTTTGTGTGTGTGTGTGAGCACTGGGAAAGCAAAGCTAATTATGTGCTGGAGTAGGGATCTGCTTTAGCATGAACTAATGATGAACCATAGCATACCGGTAAATAAGTGCACAATGGCAACTGCAACCAGGTAAGTAGAGTAGTGGGCAGCAAAGGGAATACACTATTTGGTAGATCTAACAGCTTGCAAATGAAGATCTGTGCAAGTTGGGCACAGGAAGGCCATGAAAAAGCCAACATGCTGTATTGTGAAGTCATCCTTCATATTTGGTTTTTGGTTTATAAATATAAGAATTTTCTTTGGGTGGATTATGATCTTTTCTTAGACCCCTGGCCAGTTTTCTTTAAAACGCAGAAATTTGTCTTTATTGGGGGTAGGGAGTAGGCAATTCCTGCAACTAAGGCTGTGGCCAGAAGAATGTTTATCTACCACTTGTGAAGTGGGATAGATGGAAAGTAAATCTTGTCATATCCCATTCTTCCTTCAGTATTTGAGAGTAACCCTTTATTTTCATAGATAGTATTTCTTCTTCCTTAGCCATAACACCCAGATAAGATGCTGGAATGTATATTCAGCTCTTTTAAAATGTGGGCATATGGTCCCTGGCCAGTGTGGCTCAGATGCTTGAAGCATTGTCCATAGACCAAAGGGTTGTGGGTTTGATTCCCAGTCAGGGCACATACTCCATTTGCAAGTTTGATCCCTGGTCAAGGTGCATACAGAAGGCAACCAATCGATGTTTCTCTCTCACATTGAAGTCTGTCTGTCTGTCTGTATGTCTGTATTTAATGGTGGCTCAAATTCTTTGACCTCCAGTTCTGTCAAGGTGTGTGTGTGTGTGTGTGTGTGTGTGTGTGTGTGTGTGTGTGTGTGTGTGTGTGTGAAATATGTGCATTGCTAAAATGATTCCGATTCTTGGCATAAAAATAATACCAAGGTCTCAATGGACCCCATTTGGCTCTTCTATTCAGACATGCAGAGAATATCTTCCCTGCATAAAACTGATTTGGGTACAGACAAATTGAGACTACAGCAAGGACCTAGAATGATGTGCCATGACACACAAATGAGAAAGCAATATCTAGGCACCTATATGATATACAAGAAGCCCTGGAAATTACTGGAATTGAAATTTTAGTCTTGAATTTGAAGACTTTATCTAGAGTGGGTCAGGGAAGGGTATAATTATCACTCATGCAGCTACAACCTCAGAGACTCAAGATGTTGGTTTACCATATCCTGCTCACTTAGGTTGTTCATCTGCATCTATTTTCTTTGCATCTGAATGCTTTCTAGGATACTACATGCTGTTTTGAGAACTATGAAATGTTTTATTACTAGGTTTTACTTTCCTTTTCTTTTTCTTACAACTTTCTCTCAGGCATCTTTTAAAGTAGTTACTTCTTATGCTTAAAAAAATTTTACCTCTGTTCTTTATGCATTTTATTTTCTCTTTTTAGAAGCTTCAATGTTGGAAATGAAAAGCTGAAACTTGTAATAATACATCAAATTTGCAAATATAAATACATGTCAGATGATCATTAGCATTTTCTTGGCATTAGCTCATGTAGCCTACACAATAAACAATAAAGTATGGTTCTGCATATATTTATAAGCTTAAGAAGTAATTAGAAAAAGAAATATTTGTCTCACATAATATATGTAATATATGAGGTTTAGGTGCTGCATTGTATCTGTCAATTTCCTTATTTACAACCTGTCATTGAAATTTGCAACTACAATATGCTGGCTGATTGGATTCAATTAATGTCAAATTCCCATTGGAAACAATGGAAATCACTCATAAAGATGTTAGCAGAGAACAGGACTACAGCAGAACGTATCTCACTTGGTTGTGTGTATAAAAGAGAACACAAATACAGTCAATGTGAGTGTGCTCATATGTGTGTCAGCAGTTAGTTATCTTTTGCAGGATCTAAGATTGAAACTAGGCAGCTGTAAAAAGAGCTAGTTACCTCCTTTGCTTGTCTGGCTACTTTTGCAAATCTGCCTAACAAGTAGCTCAGCTCCTCCTGATCAAATGATCTTAGAAGTGACTTCCCTCCATTACACTCTGTAATGGTATCTCCCAGGAAAGGCTCTCTGAAACAGCACACCCCTGTCTCTGATAGCAGAGTTCCCTCATTGACTGCCTCAGAACAGACGAGCTCCAAAACAAGGCCGTCTAAGAATTGATATATTACAAGCCAACGAAACTTGTTGGAGTTGTCAGTAAATCACCTAGCCTTCTTCAGTCTTTGGATGAAAAAAGAAGTTGAAATCAGTAAGTACCATCCTGAAGTGGGTTGAAATGAAAAAGCTAGAACTGCCATATGAATATTTGGGGAGGAGAGAAGTGTATATATGAAGAGTGTGTGTATATTTATGGGTTTACTTGGATACGCATTGTATTGGTGTAGTAGAAAGGGAATTGAGAAGAGTTTGATATTCTAGTCTCATTTCTTCCACTTATTTTGTTACCTTGGGTGAGTCACTTAACCTTTATACTTTATTAATTTCTCATGTGGAAAATGGGGATGGTACTCCTCTCTTCACCTGTTGGTGTCTGGCTCAAACAAGAACAAGACATAGCTGCTCTTTGGGCATTACAAAGTGGTATAGTAAAAAAATGAGGTGTTGATAATCATATGGTAGCTGGATTCTACATCATGCCAATTTCTTGGCAGTTAGACTACTGCCTATATTTCCAAACATGCCTTTTTTGGCTCAGACCTGCTTTGAGTAGGCATATAGACTCATGCAACATTATGAAAAACTTAATCAGAGCTGCAACAAATGCATAGAATATATAGAGTTCAGATTCATTACCTCATATGTATACTTAATGCCTACTGGAAACAAGGCACAGTATTAGGCAGTATGAAAGCATACAGTTATGACTGAGGGGGCCTTACCCTCAAGGAAATTATGATCCAGTGAGAGGAATTACATGTGTAATGACCATTTGCAGTTTGAGATGAGATAATGGAAGTTGTCACTTGGGCCCGTCTGGTTGATCTGTCTCTTGTCCACCTTGTCTGCAAATGGGAGTATGGGTTTAGAGTTGCTGAGAGACCCAGACTATGCTTGTTTTCTTTCCTGTAAAATGAGATGAATGCTCTTTCTTCTTTGGCATCCTAGTATATTATGGGAATTAATGTCTGAAAAGCTATCAGAAATCTTCAAACGCAAGTTGCTATAGAAATGCAATGCAAAACATAATCTTTCTTTTAAATTATAGTACATCATCCACTTTGTGGAGGGCTAGATTTTTTTCTTATTTTCTAACAATTAAAACCAGCCCATTACATTTTCTTACACTGTCAATCATAAGTGTCTGAGCCAGTTGATTCAGTTGATAATAATGTGCCCAAGATAAAGTGAGTTTAATACCAGCATAGGCTAGTTAGCAGAGTTTTTTTTTTCCCAGTCCTAGGCAATACCTGGGAGTCCAAGTAGCCATCTTGAAAACATGTGCTTTTGTTTACAGGGAGCCAAGGAAAGAGCCAGCAGGTGACTGTTAGATCCTTTCTCCCACCACCAAACTATAATCCAGTTTATATATCATTCTGTTAATTAAAGTAGCAACCTCATCCTTAAATACAAAGAACAGTACAGTGTTGATATCATTGTCTAATGAGACGTTGGCTGACTTTATTTTTTTTATTTTATTTTTTTTGTTCAATTGCAGTTATTTGCATCCTCTCCCCTCCCCTCCTCCCTTCCCCTCCAGCCCCACCTACCCCCCCAGCCTCCCTCCTCCCCCTTAGTTCTATTTTTTAAGTATATTTTATTGATTATGTTATTACAGTTTTCCCAATTTTCCCCCTTTATCCTCCCTCCACCCTGCATCCCCCAACCCTCCAGCATTCCCTCCCTGCTTAGTTCACATCCATGGGTTGTACATATAAGTTCTTTGAGTTCTCTGTTTCCTATACCATTTTTTACCTCTCTCCATCTGTTTACTGCCTAACAATTATGCTTCTTCTTCCCTGTACCTTCCCCTCCCATTCCTACCTTCCCCCTCCCCACTGAAATCCCTCCATGTGATGTCCATTTCTCTGATTCCTGTTCTAATTGTTTGCTTACTTTTTGTTTTCATTGTTTTTCTTTCTTTTTCTTTTTTTGGTTCATTTGTTGATAATTGTGAGTTTGTTGTCATTTTACTGTTCATATTTTTTAGCTTCTTCTTTTTATTCAATAAGCACCTTTAACATTTCATATAATAATGGCTTGGTGATGATGAACTCCTTTAACTTGACCTTATCTGGGATATCTTTCTTGAATAGAGAATTCTTGAATGTAGGTCCTTGTCTTCCATGACTTCAAATAATTCTATCCAGCCCATTCTTGCCTGCAAAGTTTCTTTTGAGAAATCAGCTGATAGCCTTATGGGCACTCCTTTGTAGCTAACTCTTTCCTTTCCTCTTGCTGCTTTTAAGATTCTCTCTTTGTCCTTAATCTTGGGTAACTTAATGATGACGTGCCTTGGTGTGTTCTTCTTTGGGTCCAACTTCTTTGGGACTCTCTGGGCTTCCTGGACTTCCTGGAAGTCTATTTCCTTTGCCAGATTGGGGAAGTTTTCCTTCATTATTTGTTCAAATAAGTTTTCAATTTCTTGCTGTTGTTGTTCTTCTTCTGGCACCTCAATAATTCAGGTGTTGGAATGTTTCAAGTTGTCCCAGAGGTTCAAAAGTCTCCCTTCATTTTTTAAGTATATTTTACTGATTATGCTATTACAGTTGTCCAATTCCCCCCCCCTTATTCCCCTCTAACCCACACTCCCCCATTCCCTGCCCTTTAGTTTTTGTCCATGGGTCATACACATAAGATCTTTGGCTTCTACATTTCCCATACTATTTTTAACCTCCCCCTGTCTGTTTTCTACCTACCACTTATGCTACTTATTCTTTGTACTTTTTCCTCCTCTCTCCACCTCCCACTCCCCTGTTGATAGCCCTCCATGCCTTATATAAATCCCTTTAACATTTCATATAATAAAGGTTGGGTGATAATGAACTCCTTGAACTCAACCTTATCTGAGAAGCACTTTATCTGGCCTCCCATTCTAAATGAAAGTTTTGCTGGATAGAGTATTCTTGGACGTAGGCTCTTGCCTTTCATGACTTGGTATACTTCTCTCCAACCCCTTCTTGCCTGCAAGGTCTCTTTTGAGAAATCAGCTGACAGTCTTATGGGAATTCCTTTGTAGGCAACTATTTCCTTTTCTCTTGCTGCTTCCAAGATTCTCTCCTTATTTTTAATCTTGGATAATTAATTATGATGTGCCTTGGTGTGTTCCTCTTTTGGTCCAACTTCTTTGGGACTATCTGTGCTTCCTGGACTTCCTGGAAGTCTATTTCCTTCACCAGCTTGGGGAAGTTCTTCATTATTTGTTCAAATAAGTTTTTAATTTATTGCTCTTCATCTTCTCCTTCTGGCACCCCTATGACTGGGATGTTGGGATGTTTAAAGATGACCTGGAAATTCTTAAGCTTCTCTTCATTTGTTTGAATTCTTGTTTCTTCATTCTTTTCTGGTTGAATGTTTTTTTTCTTCCTTCTGTTCCTCTCTGTTGATTTGAGTCCCAGTTTCCTTCTCATCCCTATTCGTTCTCTGCACATTTCCCCTCATTTCCTTTAGCGTATCCTTCATTTGTTCAACTATTTGCAACCAAATATCAACCAATCCTGTGAGCTTCCTGATTACCAGTGTTTTGAACTGTGTGCATTTGATAGGTTGGCTATCTCTTTGTCACTTAGTTGTATTTTTTCTGGAGCTTTGATCTGTTCTTTCATTTGGGCCATTTTTTTTCTCAGCACGCCTGTTACTTTAAGGGGCGGAGCCTTAGGTGTTCACCAGGGTGGGGCGACCCACGTGGTTGTGTTGTGATGCTGCCTGTGGGGGCGAGGCCTGAGAGAATAATGCCGCACTTCCCCCATTACCCACAAGCAAGTCGGGCCCTCCTGTGCTGTCTCCGAGGTGGGTGGGTGGGCTTGTGTAGTTCCAAGTCCCCACGGGTCTCTCCAATGAACTCTCCTGTGAGGCTGGGGGTTCCTCCTGCTGCTGCCTCAACCCCCACAGGTATTTTCAGTCAGTGGTTAGAGGCTTTATTTCCCCGTGATGGTGGGTTGTGCAGTCTGCTCCGCTCCCCAGCTTTGTCTCTCGGTTTATCAGCGCGAACGAGGGACCGCCCGATCCACCAGTCTCGGCCCCGCTGGGTCCTGGTGGGTCAGCTGCAGGTTTAGCTGAGTGTGCCGGCCAGGTTTTGGCCAAGTGCACTTGCTACAGGTCTCTCCGGGCAGCTAGAGCGTTGCCGGTACCGCTCCACAAACCGCCGGCAAGTTCTTCCTTTTGTTCCAAATCATTGGTTTGAGTCCTGGTTTCCTTCCTGTCATTGTTGGTTCCTTGGATATTTTGCTTTATTTCATTTTGGGTATCTTTCCTTTGTTCTTTCATTTTTTGACCAAGCTCAATCAGTTCTGTGAGCATTTTGATTACCAGGGAGTTAAATTTTCATCAGATAGTTTAGCTATCTCCTAACTGCTTAGGTCTCCTTCTGAAGTTTTGCTCTGTTCTTTCATTTTGGCCCTAGTTCTTTGTTCAGAACACCTATTAAGTGTTAAGAGGGCAGGGCCTTAGGTATTTGCTAGGGCAGGTCAACCCTCCTTGCTGCTCTGTGGCACTGCCTGTGGGGGAGGGGCCAGAGAGGGAACAATGCAGCTCCCCTGCTCATCTCTAGCCCACTTTCCAACAAACTCATGTGAGAGTGGGAGTTTCTCCCACCATGGAAACTGCTGTAGTCCACAGCCAGCTCTGAGTCTCAGTTTCCCTGTAAGTCAGCCCTACCCACGCAGCATTCCACCTTGTTGTGGTTTCTCAGCCAACCCTACCAGCTCGGTCCACCACCTTGCCTCTGGTTCTCTCCATCAGCCACCTTACCAGTCTGGTTGTTCTGTTTGACAGTTTCTTTAATTTCTTGTTTGTCAGAGTTCCATGCAGTTTGATTTTCTGGTACTTCTGGTTGCTTTTTGATTTTAGATTGGTTGTTATCCTCTTTTTGGTTGTGTGAGGAAGCGAAGAGTTTCTACCTATGCCTCCATCGTGGCCAGAACTGACATTGGCTCACTTTAAATATAACTTTACTTATTAACTGAAAGTCTGGAAGTTTTCATTAAAAGTTCAGTTTGTCTTGATATATAGACCTAATTCTTCTTAAAAAGATTTCTCAAGTTCTAGAAACTTAAATACTCTCATATTTTGGTACTTTTTCACTTAGAGTTCTTTGACTTGTTTAGTTTAATTTTGAGAACATAAAATCCATCTTCTTCCCTATGTGCTCCTGTTAGTTTGACAGTCATCTGAACATCAGGGTGTCTTGAAACCCCATTCATCATGTAGGTATCTCAGAAATTTTAGGAGGTTCCACCCTGGAAACTTCCCCTAGGCTACATCTCATTCCTATGTTAGATCCTCTAGTTTTATATGAAAATGGCATTGATAAATATTGGTGTGCTCACCAATTTGTACTAATAACCTTATGTAGCTGGTGGTTTTGGAGATTTACCTCTGGGTTTATTAGATCATGGCTGTTCATCTGCTGGCCTGGACTTTTGTTTTTGAAAGGAGGCCAATATTGTTTCTCATTGAGAAGATATGCAAATAAACAGTTACTTAGATTTTGAAAGTAGAAAGTATAATGCAGGCATGTCAGCTGTCTGTGATGGCACCAGGATATGATGAAAATATTTGTTTTATTTGCTTATGACTTAATAGATGGCCTTGCAAATGGTAGGGCCAGTATTTCTGGATTCTTACCCTTTACACACCCGGGTAGAACACCCATGGCAAATGGGTATGATTGGCATTTTAAGTCGCATTCAATTTAACATGTATGCCAGAATATGAATTTTGGTCACATTAGCTAGAGTATAATTGATTACCTATCTTTCCCCTTGACTCCTGGAACATGTAAGTTGGTGGCTTCTTTTACCCACTGAGCATTCTCTGTCTAATTTGGCACTGCACTGATTAAGAGAATGCATTTTTAAGGATTCGGAGAATAATGACAATTGTTTATAATGCCTAATCATTTTATTTAAAGTCGCCATGCATCTTGATAAAACTATTCCTCTAAAATTCTTTGCAGTGGATCTGTGTGTCAAAAACCAAGTCAGTGAAAGGCTGTGTGTATGTGTTTGTGCATGGGCCTGTGTATGCATGCCTTTATTCCATTTGAGGGGAAGGGGGAAGAGAGATAAAGAAAGGGAGATGAGGTAGGGGAAAATAGAATTAATCTTTCCTAGTACTATGAAAAAAAATGATGCTCAAGCTTCTTGATTATTATGAGGCAAGAGGCCCATTTCTTATTACTGATGAATTTCAGTTGTGATTACCAAGCATTGGTAAGCCACATGAAGTCTCAAGGGCTGGATTATAAATACGTAAAATTCACAGAACCCATTTGAATTCTCTCCAAAAAAAACTAGCATTCAAGTATGAAATCAATCTGTGAACAGACATAACAATGCTAAGGGCCAAGTTCTAAAAGGTAAATGAATGGTCCATGACAAGATCCAATGTACCACTCACTTGTAAGTTCCTGTTCTATTGAAGAAGGGAATGACAACAGTTAAACTTAAAAGATAAACATTTTTTTAAAATTTGGTTCCTAGAGAATAATGGTTCTTTTGTACAATTCTTGAAACAGATCCTAAAGCTGCCCCAAACAAAATAGTCTCTTTCAAGATCTTGGAAATAATGACATCATAGGCAGATTGAACCAGCAATCCATTAACTAGTATTCTTTGTATAAAACTGTCTTGAGGGAAGGACCTGGCTTGGTAAATTGACATTGTTTACAAAGATAATATAATGGAATCCCCATTTTTTTCTACATTTGTGGAACAGTCAGAGATACCTTCCACTTAAGAAACAAATACATTAAAAGTAAGGCTTCACCCTGGCTGGTGTAGCTCAGTGGATTGAGCGCGACTGCGAACCAAAGGGTCGCCAGTTTGATTCCCAGTCAGGGCACATGCCTGGGTTGCAGGCCAGGTCCCCAGGGGGGCCACGTGAGATGGAACCACACATTGATGTTTCTCCCCATCTCTTTCTCCCTCCATTCCCTTCTGTCTAAAAATAAATAAATAAAATCTTAAAAAAAAAGTAAGGCTTCCTTACAGGTCCCTACCCTTTCTCCACTGGTCTTCTAAAAGTGCACTTTGAAGCATTTGCTTTGAATGTGAGTTAATGATAATAAGAGCCTCCTGCATTATTCTTTTGTCACCAAGTCAAAATTATTTGGAAGCATTAGAAGAAGATGAAGTTTGGTTATACCTTGTAAAGGGTAATAAAGCACTGAAGTAATGTCAGGATAATTAAAGCAAGACCAAATCTGAGATATTTAGGTAAAGGAGAGATTATTTGGTTCATGCTACATGCTCCTTGTGTGGAACTGGACAAAGATTTTTCAACTTCATTTTCATTTCTGTAAAAGAGTTATTCTAATTCCTGTTATAATCTCCTGATGAGTTTAATTAAATTAAAACAAATCTAACTTGCTGGGCAGTACAAAGGTATGCTACATAAGCTGGGTCCTTGGACTTCCAGTCAAGATGGCAATGTAGATAAGCACAGTACCCACATCGTTCCACAACCGCATCAAAATTACAGCTAAATTCCCCTGTCTGGTGTGGCTCAGTGGATTGAGTGCTAGCCTGTGAACCAAAGGGTCACTGGTTTGATTCCCAGTCAGGACACATGCCTGGGTTTTGGGCCAGGTCCCCAGTGTGAAGCACACAAGAGACAGTCACACATTGATGTTTCCCTCCTTCTCTTTCTTCCTCCCTTCCCCTCTCTCTAAAAATAATAAAATCTTTTTAAAAATTACAGCTAAATTACAAAACAACCATCATTCAGAGCCACCTCAAATCTGGCTGAATGGAAGTCCTGTGATTAGGGAATTAAAAAAGTCACATTGAGACTGGTAGGAGATGTGGAACAGGTTGGTCCCACACCCATGAGTGGCGGATAAATATTGGGAAGGATATCTCAGTTGTGGAGGTCCCCTCTGAGGAGCAAAGATTACCATCCACACACTAGTCTCCCCTCCCCCCAGCTGATGGTTCCAGTGCCAGGAAGAGAAGTCCCTGTAACTTCGGTCTTTAAAAACAAGCAGGGATTGAGGCTCAGGGAAACAGAGGTCTTCTGGAATCCCAGGCAGTTCCTATTAAAGGCCCACACACAGACTTAGTTGGAGTCACTCCATCTCATCTCCAGTGCTGGGACAGCAGCTTGAAAGGCACCAGAGATACACAGGGAGGAACTGAATTGTCTGGCATAAAGGTGAAAGCAGGTGGACAGCTTTCTCCCAGAAAGAAGTGCTGACAGAGGCCATTGTTCCTTTGATGAACCCTCCCCAAACAGAGGTGGCAGGCACATGCCATACATGAGACTCCATCAACCAGGCTCACACTTGTTTGTCCTACCCTGATGATTCCCTGAGACCCCACGCCACCCGACTTTTAGGCCCACCCAAGCTGTTTCCAGTATCTTTTCCATATGAATGGCCTCTCTTGGCTCATGCTTTTGACTTTCCTAAAATATCTCAAAAAAGCAGCAGCATCTGGCCTCCGCATGCCCCATATCTTTTGCTAAGTGGCCCCAAGCCCTGCATTAGCAGCAGCTGGCCTTGTTCCATAGCTTGGCCTCACCTGGGCACCTTCAAACCCAGCACAAGGACGAGCCATCTGCATATTGCTTTGTAGCTCATGCTGGGTAGCCCCAGGCAGAACACAGGTGGCATCTGACCTTGGCCTGCACCTCCCAGGAGGCCTCAGAGCCAGCGAACCCAGTGGATAGCTTCAGACCATGTTGAAGCTCCACTTCCTAACTATCTCCACAAGCAACTTACTCAAGAGACAAACTCAATGGACACCAGAGCCCCATTGAAGTAAGTCCTGCTCTTACTTCATGAGATCCTCCATGTTGGCCAGGCATTGGTGGTTAGTACTTGCACCTGATTGGCCTAGGTAATTCCCATTGACCTTCCAACAGCAATCGAGGCTCAACTACAAGAGAAAGGTGTATCTTACGTGCCCAGCTTGGGTCATCAGGGAGGTTGTGCCACTGGACCATACAGAACACCTACTACATTAGGCCATGCCACTAAACCTGGGAGACATAGTTCTACCCAGTACATAGAAACAAACACACAGGGGCTGTCAAAATTAAAGAACAGAACAAAACTCCAGGGGGAAAAAAAAAACTAAACTTAATGGAGACAAGAAATCTACTAGATGAAGGGTTCTCAAACCTGGTTATAAGGATGCTCAATGAACTTAGTGAGAACTTCAACAGCATAAAAAAGAACTAATCAGAAATGAAGAATAATTTACAGGGAAACAGCAGTAGAGTAGATGAAGCGAAAAATCAAATCAGTGATTTAGAATATAAGGAAGCAAAAAACACCCAATCCAAACATCAAAAAGAATTTTAAAAAATGAGAAAAGTGTAAGGAGTCTTTGGGACAACTTCATGTGTACCAGCATTCACATCATAGGAGTCTCAGAAGAAGAAGAGAAAGAGCAAGCAATTGGAAAGCTATTTGAAAAAATAATGACAGAAAACTTGCCTGACTTGGTGAAGGAAATAGAATACAAGTCCAGGAAGTACAGAGAGTCCCAAACAACATGAACCCAAAAGCCCACATCAAGACACATCATAATTAAAATGCAAAATAGTAAAGACAAAGAGAGAATCTTAAAAGCAGCAAAGGAAAAACACTTAGTTATCTACAAGGGAGATCCCATAAGACTGTCAGCTGATTTCCCAAGAGACACTTTGCATGCCAGAAGAGATTGGCATGAAATATTCAAAGTGATAAAAAGAAAGGACCTACAACCAAAATTACCCAGGAAAGTTATCATTAGAGTCAAAGGACAGAAAACAGCTTCCCAGAGAGGGAAAAAAAAAAAACCCCAAAAACTAAAGGAGTTCACTACTATCAAACCAGTATTACATGAAATGTTAAATGGTCTTTTTAAAGAAGGAAATAAAAAGACCAAAAATATTAACAATAAAATGGCAATAAGTACATATCTATTAACAATTGAATCTGAAAAAGAAAACAAACAAGCAGAACAGAAACAGACTCATAGAGGGAATTTTGAAGATTGGAAGGGAGTTGGGGGTATGGGTGAAATAGGTGAAGGGATTAAGAAGTACAAAGTGGGGA
>PVJI01017061.1:17976-36753 GCA_004026765.1 Micronycteris hirsuta | reverse complement strand
CATTAACACCTAAATGTACATCTGCCTTGGTTTTCTACTGTTGTGTAGCAAATTACCACAAATTTAGCAGCTTAAAACACCACCCATTTCTTTTTTTTTTTTTAAGATTTTACTTATTTATTTTTAGAGAGAGGGGAAGGGAGGGAGACAGAGAGGGAGAGAAACAGCAATGTATATGGTTGCCTCTCACATGGCCCTCATGGGGACCCGGCCCGCAATCCAGGCATGTGCCCTGACTGGGAATCGAACTGAGACCCTCTGGTTCCCAGCCCACGCTCAATCCACTGAGCTACACCAGCCAGGGCAAAACACCACCCATTTCTTACCTGCCACTTCTGCAGGTCAGAAGTCCGGTGGACTTGGTTCTCAGCTCTGAGTCTCACAAAACCAAAGTCGTGGTCTCATTCAAGCTGGGCTTTTACAGGGTTAGAGGGAGCATCGACTCCCAAGCTCATTCAGGTTATTGCCAAAATTCAGGTCCTTGTGGCTGTAAGACCAAGGTCCCCATTCCCTTGCTTGCTATTCTCTGGGTTGTGCACATCTTCAAGCCAGGAACAGCACACTTAATGTTATGCTTCAAATCTCTCTGATTTCTTCTGCCTTCCTATTTTTTTTTAAAGATTTTATTTATTTATTTTTCAGAGAGAGGAGAAGGGAGAGAGAAAGAGCAATGTATGGTTGCCTCTCACATGGCCCTCACTGGAGACCTGGCTGCTCGCAACCCAGACATGTGCCCCGACTGGGAATCGAACCGGGACCCTCTGGTTCCCAGCCCGCACTCAATCCACTGAGCTACACCAGCTAGGTTCTGCCTTCCTATTTTGCCAACAACCAGAGAAAAGTCTGCTTTTAAAGGGTACATGTGGCCCTGGCTAGTGTGGCTCAGTTGGTTGGGGGTCATCCTACAAACCGAGGGGTTGCAAGTCCAATTTCCAGTGAGGGCACATGCCTGGGTTGTGGGTTTGGTCCCTGGTCAAAATGCATGCAGGAAGTGACTGATTGATGTTTCTCTCCTTCTCTTTCTCCCTCCTTTCCCCTCTCTCTAGAATCGATAAAAGATTTTTTTTTAATAAATAAAGGGCTCATATGGTAAAATTAGGCCCACTGGAATGATGTCCCTATTTTAAGGTCCATGGTGCCTTATCACATGACACAACCCCAGGAGGGAAATCCCATCACATTCACAAGTTCCAGGATGAGAGTATGGAATCCTGAGGGGCCATGTGTTTAGACTTCTGCTTATCACAATATTCTTTCTCTGTATATATATATTTATATATATTTATATATTCTATATCTTTCTCTGTATATATATATTTATAAGTACATATTTGTATTGTAGATATAATAAGCAACCTGCTTTTTCCCACCAAGACTCTTCACCTTTCCATTGCAGTAAATATTCATATCATCAAACTCAGAACATAATCAGATTTCCTCAATGGACGTAGTAATGTGTTTACAAACCAATATCCAGCCCAGGCCCAACATGGCATCTGGTCATGTCACTTAAGTCTTTCTGGCTAGTCAAGTCCTTTTTTTATTTTTAAAGATTTTATTTATATTTAGAGAGAGGAGAAGGGAGGGAGACAGAGAGGGACAGAAACATCAATCTGTGGTTGCCTCTCACATGGCCCTTACTCGGGGCCTGGCTGGCAACCCAGGCATGTGCCCTGACTGGGAATCGAACTGGCAACCTTTTGGTTCCCAGCCTGTGCTCAATCCACTGAGCTACACCAGCCAGGGCCTTTTCTTTTTTTAATGATCCCTATGTGTTAAAGAGAGCAACATAGTTTTTCTGCAAATTATCCAGTTTCTAGATTTATCAGGTCGATTTCTTGTGATGTCATTTAGCTTGTTTCTCTAGCCCCCGTTATCTCCTTTACATTGGAAGTTATACACTGGTGTAGGGCCAAATGTTTAACACCTGGCTCTCCAGGGGAGAAAGCCCTGGTCTGGGGCACTGGCCAGTTTCTGTGGTATAAATACTTTCACCCTGGCCGATTTCGAGCTACCAGTGTGATACCCCCAAATTCAGAGTTGGAAAGAGATGCACACCACCTGCCAACTCAAACCAGGACAAACTAGTTCCAGTACACACTGCCTAGATGGATGGGATAAGGCTTTTTGAGGGGAGGAGGTGGGGGAGGTTATAAGGAAAAAGACCTGAAGGGCCTTCCCGCTCTCACCCCCACAATGCTGGGAAGAGACAGGATGATATATGCTCCAGGTGTGGAAGTGACTGGCACCCTCTCGCCTTCAAGAGGAATGTCCAAGGTGAAGTGAGCCGTGCAAGCTGTGGTCTCAGGAGCCATGGCAAAGATCCCCATTGTGGAGCCTGGCCCGCAAGCATCATAGCTAAATCCACCAGCACCCTGGCTCCTTGGGTGGGTTATGTCAGGACTGAGCCGCAGCTGCCCACAGTAATAATTTGCTTGATCACCATCCCCTCATTGGTTTCCTTTCCTTTCCTCCCCTGGTTCAACTCTGCACCCCTCTACTACTGGAGGGCTACTGGGGCCACCCCCCAAATAAAGGACTGTCCCTGGAATCCTTGTGTTAGGCTTGCTTCTGGGACCCAAGCTGAGACAAAAGGCCACAGGGGATTGGAATCAGCATGAGGTTGTTTCAAGGTTTTACGTATTTTACAAAGGGATGTATTCATCTATTATTAATGCAATTAAAAAGCAATTTTAAATAATTTTTAAGAGGAAAAACTATGGCTAGAAGACCCAGAAGACTCACTGAGAGAGACCACAGCCTACTTCCCAATCTCCTTGCCCTGAGAAGCCACTGTCCCCTGCCCCCCACACCTCTCTCCACACACCCCAAGACATGACAACGGCAGGTGATAATTTTAAGAGGAGCTGACATTTGTTGAGCAGATACTGTGCAGAATGCGTGTAGATTATCTGTTTTACATACTCAGAGCACACGTACTTATCTCCCCTTCCTCCCAAGCTCCCTTTAATATGATCGAGAAGGAACAAAAAAGGTATAAACCCACAATAAGGAAAGAGGGGGGCGGGTGTGAGCAGATGAGGGATTTCAACACATTTCTGGAAGACAGAGAGCAGAAGGAAGGGTGGTGACAGGTGACGCAGAGCAGAGTGAGCCGCAGCTGGAATCTTCCCTGGAGGGGAGGCAGGAGAAAGAGATTCCAGGCTCGAGGGTGGGTGTTGGAGGGTGGAGGGCGGATAGCGGTCCCTGAGGGCGGGATCGGAGAGGGAGCGGGAAACGCCTGCGCTGGAAAAGGGATTGAGTGAGTCTGAAGCCAAACCTGCTGGTCCCCATCCACCATCCCCACCAGGCTGGGGGTAGGAAGGCCAGAAGCAAGCTTCTTGGTTTCTTGGAGTTGACACTGGAGTTACTGCCTGCACTTGCCAACAACCACCACAAAAGTGGTGAAGACCCATTTCTGAAGAAATGAAACACAGTTCTGAGAACTGGAGGAGCTTGTGTGTATATTAGTGCCTTGGAAGAAAGCCCCCCATGACCCATCATTTGGGACACCCCAACTTCCCACGTGCTCCCCTTAAGTGGAGCTCACCAAGCACCAATCCACACCCATACACACAGTGCTTATGGTCCACATTCCCAGGCTACATGGCAAGAGATGCGCTCTGTGGTTGTTCATCTAAAGAATGCCTGCAAAACCCAAGAGAAAGACAAAGAATAACAGGAAAATTGATCCTGGAGGAAACAGATCATTTAGTAAACAGAGGAGAACTTTAAAAAGAAGCAGGGTGGGGAGGAGGAAAACGCTTTACATGGTACCCTCGGAGAGATGTAAGAAGCTATTACATCCATAAAGCAGGAAGGTGGTACTAACAATTAGAGGAAATAAGAGCACTTGGAAATTAAAAATATGGGAACAGAGTCAAAGAAATCAATTGAAGGCCTAAAAAAAAATCAAGAGACTCTTCTAGAACATGCAACATAACAAAAGAAACAGAAAACATGAGAAAAGAGACTTGGAGAATCAGTCCAGGAGGTCCAACAAATGAGGAATAACAGGATTTTCAGACAGAAAGATTAGAGAGGGCAGAGGGAAGGAGCCAGCAAACTGTCCCAATCCTTGTGGCTTAGGACTGTGCTGGAAGAGGAGGCTCCATGAGGCTGCCGGTGACCCTACACTTTGGAAGTCAGGCTGCTTTAGGTTTTGTGTATTCTGTCGATTTCCTTTCAGTTTTTAGAGGTCTCAGCGGAGCCAAGAGGAGCCAAGTGTGTCCATGCAGGGAACCCAGTGGTAAAATGAAGAGGGAACAACATGGGGACTAGTGTGATGGTATCAGTGGACCTCAAATGATGGCCTTCCAAGGAAAGGGGACTCTGGGAGTCACAAGGTCACAGCAGCTCACTTCTCATGCCACTGAGAGATTATCTCTCCAGAACTAGATCCTACAGGTCCTAGGTTTTGTTTGAAAAAGACATGAAGTTTTCTCTTACAGTTTATTTGTGGATGGGGAAGTCAACTTGTCAGAGATATCTTCTATCCAAAAGTCAGTAGATAAGCCCAATGGAAGCTGATTGGGGCAGAAGTCATAAAAGATTTGTCAATACATGTTTTTGATACTGGAGTGGGATGCCTGCAAAGAAGTGAACTCTGTCACTGGAGGTATTTAAGCAGAATCCAGACAAACATGTATTGGAAGAACCATAAAAGGAATTGGAACCCTACAACAGGGTTCTCAAATTCATAGAGACAGAAAGTGGAATAAAGGTTACTGGGGGCTGGATGGAGAGGAAAATAAGGAGTTAGTGTTTAATGGGAACAAAGTTTCTGCTTAGGAAGGTGAAAAATGACTGGAAATAGACAGTGGTGATGGTTACACAACATTGTCCATATACTTAGTGCCACTGAATTGTATGATTAAAGATGGTTACAATGGAAGAATGGGGACAACTGTAATTGAACAACAATAAAAAAAATTTAATGGTTAAAATGGTCAATTTTATGTTACGTGTATTTTACTACAGATTATAAAATCAAAAACAAAAACAAAAAGGGAATTGGAACGCACATACACTGCTAGTAGGCTATAAAATGGTGCAACCACTGTGGAAAACAGTGTGGCAGCTTCTCAATTAAGTTAAACATAGAGGAAGCACAGAGTATCATATGAACCAGCAACTCCACTCCTAGGTATATATGCAAGAAAAATAAAAGAGCATGTCCATGAATGCTCACAGTAGCATAATTCACAGTAGCCAAAGGGCTGATACAGCCCAAATGCCCACCAACAGATGAATAGATAAAGAAATGTGTTGTATCCATACAGCGGAATATTATTTGGTAATAAGAAGAAATGAGCACTGACACACACTACAACATGAATGAACCTTGGAAACATTATGCTAAGTGAAGGAAACTAGACACAAAAGGCCACATATTACATGGTTCCATTTATATCAAATGTCCGTAATAGGCAAACTTGTAGAAACAGAAGGTAGATTACTGGTTGCCTAAGCCTGGGGGGTGGTTGGAGGGAAATAGGGAGTGACTGCTACTGGGTATGGGGTTTCTTTTGGGGATGGTATAAAGTGGTGATGGTTACATTTCTCTGTGAATGTACTAAAACACACTGAATTGTATGGCATGGGAATTACATCTCAATAAATCTGTGTGTATGTATATATATATATATGCATATGTGTGTTTGTATGTACAAGAAAGGAATAGAGGCTTCCCACCAAGGTGGGAACTAGAGCCAGATGATGTGTTGCCATTCCAAGGCTTGGAGACCTTTGGACGCCTTGCCCTTCCAGGTTTGGCCCCAGAGGGCTTTCTCAGCAGTCCACAGACATGCGCCCCCACTGTGGTGCCTGCTTGTGGCTGAGTCAGAAGCTTCGGGCAACACCGAGACAGCACCCCTTGCATCACACTGTCAGCCTAGCCCCCTGGGTTGGTTTGTTTTTCCAGGGCATAAACGTATTTTATGGAGAAATAAAATGCACAATAATAAAAAGGGGGAGGGGAGTGTTTCCACAGGCTCACATTTTATCCAAAGGGGCGGTGATTTGGCATCCCTGGCTCGAATATGAAATTATTACACAAGAATTGACTCTCGGTGTCGCCGATGCTCCCTGGGATGATTGCTTCTATAACTTATGGAGACAGCTGAGCGTTTGTATTCAAGTGATCACATAAATTAATATCCATATGTGGAAATGGTGTGCTGGGAGCAGGCCTGGTTTAAGAATGCATTCCTTGTAATGATCCTTGCACCTGAAGAAAAATGCCCATCACGGGCCCCGAGTGCAGGTCTGGAATGCTCTAGTCATGGTTCATAAGGGTTTGAAGTAAAATACGGCACGCAGAATGTTCCCCCTTTAAAGTGGTGAAGAAGTATGCCGTGTGTTCAGCCGTGATGTCATCAGAGGAAATGAAGGGAACTGCTTTTTTGAAAAATTTTTTAAATAAATAAATCAAAAAGCATGTGCCTTAAAATGTAATGTTTTGCTCCTTGGGGATGGGTTTAGCCCAAAGTTCTAATTATACGTGTGGCAGTAAAGGCCTCCCAGGCTTCGTGCTTGCCAAAAGCTTTTTATTTTGCTACGTGACAGAAGACAAAATTATTCGTTTCTCCTTATGAGACTGCCAACATCATGCCAAAGGCTCAACAGGGGTGGCGGCAGCACCAGCAGGAATTAATGATGGGTTTTGTGTGGGCAGACAACCCAGACCCTGCCCTCAGATCCTGGATCACAGATCATGGAGCTAAGGCCATGAGCCACAACTGGGCAGGGCTGCCCTTGACAGGGCCCAGAGGAGTCATGGGGGCTCAGTGCCCTGCACAAAGTGGGTGCTCAAGAAACATTTGGTGAATGAAAATACAGAGGGAAAAGAACAGAGGCACACAAAACTACTTCCACTTTCACTGACTCGTTGACTCATTCATGCATTCACTCATACATTCATTCATTCAGTAAATGTTTCTCATTGTGTGTTGGCAAAGCCCTAAACATCTGAGGAGAGATACAGAGGAGTCAGCCAGCAGAGCCCTCTCACGTGGCACACATTTAATTCCATTCAATTCATTCTGGGTCTTTTCAACACTGGGTAGATTTATAACCTTTTCAGGTGATGGATGACAAACGTGTGCTCAATAGAAAAGGATAGATACGGGCGGCCCCTGCAGATTCGGCCACTTTCTCCCATCCTTCCCGTCACAGGCCTTCCTCTATCCAAGAAACAGCCCATCAGCCTCACGCAGGACTTGCTGGATTAAAAAAAAAATGTTTGAAGGTTCCTTATCTCTATTAAGAGCAGCACAAATGTGGCATAGTACAATTCCTTCATACACCTACACACATACACCCTTGGTTCTCGTATATCCATCCACCCCCATCTCACAAACTCTCATTTTGCTTTTGCAAGGACAGTAGACTTCTGAAACCTCAAGAAAGACTCTTCTGTGATTTCAATGGCACAAACTTGTCCCTCAGCAGCAGTGATGAACTGGTAAGTGTTTAACAACTGACTCTCTGGGGAGGCGCGGGGGAATACCTGCTTGTAGTATTTGCCAATTTCCGTGGTGTAAATCCTCCCACCATGACCAATTTCCATCTACCAACTTAACATCACCAGCTGCAGAGATGGGGAGAAATGTGTCATCAGTTCTAATCAACTGGTAAGCACGGGCTCCAGCAGCCACCTTCAGAAGCAAGCCTGGAACGAAGGCATGGACAAAAGCAAAGGGGATGTGGGAATGTCTTCATCAGCTGTCAGGGACCCCAGTCTCTTTTCCTTGCACCATACTGACTCTGAGATATAGGAACACACTGGGCCACCTTGCTCCCCCCAAGAATCTGTTCCCATGAGAAGCAGTGAGGAAAATCTGGAAACGTTCCAGCAAAACCTCAGCTATTCCCCCTAACCTAGAGAAGCTTCCTGGCTTCTCTCTCTTCTGGCTTGCCAACGACTCAAACCGTAGACATGTGAGAAAAAAGATTCCACACTCCAGAGCTTAATTGTGATTTCTTTTAAAAGGTTATGCCTTCCCACAGTCCAATATTTCATAGTAAGAAAATGGGAATCAAAATTCTTCCCCAGTAAGGATGAACAGTGGAATGAGAGATGGAGAAATCACTGAAGGGGAAAAATTGATTTGCAATATCCACAGCAGAGTCAGTGTCCTTACCTGCACCTGGATGCATCCTCCACTACTGCCAGAGATTGGATTTTTTTCAGAGCAGTGTGAAGTTTTACTATGCAAGCCATAAAGGACACACAGCAGGCTATGATCAGTTTCCAGCTCTTCCTCACTGAGACTAGCCCCCACCTAGCACTGATTCCTTCTAGATCTTCTGGGGTAGTCCCAAGCAGGTCAGCTCCACTCCTCTGGCTTCAGGCCTTTGTAGCTGGGCCCTCAGTCTCTGCTTATGCACTGTTTGCACTGAGGTAGACCGTATCATTGCTCAGCAAATAGTCACTCCCCTCTCTTCACTCCAGCGCCTCCGTGGAGGAGTACATCCCGGCCCCACTGATATTGGCTTCAGCCATGTGACTCGTTTTGCTCCATGGAATATAAGCAAACATGATACAGAGATTTTAAATGTGCTCACTTGGTTTTGCCTGGCCTCCCACACTGCTGCCACCTCCCTGAGAACATGCCTCCCGGCAGCTGCGACTGCTTCAACCTGGGACCCTGGAATGAGAGATGCGTGGAACTGACCTAAATTCAACCTCTAGCCTGGAGCAGAGAAGCCACAACCAGCCGTGGGTGAGAAATAAGTGTTTGTGGTAAGCCAGTGGGATTTGGGGTCGTTTGTTATGCAGCTGGCTTACAGCGATAGTTATTACATCCACTCCGGGTTATGTTTCAATAGAGGGGTTTTATCAACTTGTTTCTACAGAACACTTGGCTTCTCACCAATATGGTGACAGAGACCTTCTTGCAAGTCAACTTCCAACTATTCCAGTACCAAATGGATGCAGGTGTACTTCTGGCCACCACATATGACATCCTGAATTAGCAATGGAGTTTGCTTTATTCTTTTTCTCCAACAATGAATCATTTGCAAACTACCTACTGTATACCAGACACTGTGTGTCAGGCATGTGGAACGTGTAATCAAGAAGACACAGTTATACTTGGGAAGGCACAAACATAAAACGGTTAACATTTTAAAGCCCCAGTGAATGATACAGAGTTCAGGGAATTCAAAAGGAAAAGAACAATCACTTTGAGAACTGGGGTGAAGAGCAGTGGGAACCAAGAGGTGTTTCACAAAAAAGGAAGAAAATGGAATCAATCTTAATGGAACAGTTGATCTGACATGCAGGCTGGGGCTCAACTTTCCAGGCAGGCAACAATGAGTTTCAGTGTGCTCCTAGAAGGTGTGAGGGACAGTGCCCAGTACAGACCAGTTAGAGGGGACAGTAAACTCAATCAACTCACAGGTGCTTTCAAGGTCAAAAGACAGGATTGTCACTCTACCTGATGTGGAGGCTTATTATATAGGGCCAGTAATCAAGTCAGTGTGGTCCAGATGGAAGGGCAGACACATACATCAATGTTGGAAAGAATACAGAACCCAAAAATACACCCACACTTTCACTGTGTGAGAGTTGCCTGTGTTCTTATGTCAAAACGTAGCATTTTGTCCTGGTCATTTTCTATGAAGTCCATCTTACCCTCATGTAGATGCTTCTATTTACTTCTAGTTTTTTGTTGTTGTTTATATTTTTCCTTTGTTTCTATATTTAACTCTAACCCACCCAGAATTTCTTTTTTGGCAAGGTCTGGTATGAGATACAAATCAAAATGAGTTCTCTATACCAATAAATAATACTAAAGGCTTTTATTAAATAATCGTTCCTTTAGCTATAATTTGGTTATTTTGGTTTATCATGGAATAAGTTCTGCTAGTGTTTTAAGTCTCTTTCTAGAATCTTTTCTATTGAGCTGATCAGTTCTTTGTTTTAGAGGCAGCTATACAGGATCTTGGTTATCAGAGCAGTATATTCACCTCTTGACCTGGAAGTCAGGAGACTGGGTGGCAGTCTGAAATAATAAGGCCTACACAGGGATAGAGACAACAGAAAAACATACAAAGCTACATTTGTAAAATCAGTATGTTAGTTATAAAAATCTTCTAAAGCATGTATTCACCAATATTCACTCTCCGAATGAGGAAACAGGAGGCCCAGAGAGGCGAAGTCACTTTCCCAGGAGTACACAGTAAGTTGAAGCAGGCTGGGAACAGAGCCCAGCTGTATCAATTACCAATGCTACAAGTAACAGAAATCCTGACAAACAGTGGCTTGAGCAAGGGGTTTGTTTTTCTCTTATACCCAGAAATCCAGAGGAACATACAGAATCCAGGGGTTGTGCATCTGCTCAAGTTATCAAGGACCCAGACCCTTTCTGTCTTCTTCCTCTGCTGTTTACTACATGTGAGTTTCGTTCTCATGGTACCAAGATGGCTGCTGCACCTCCAGGCACAGCATCCATGTTCTAGGCAGGAAGAAGACAGATGGATTAAAAGTCTTCTCCATTCAACATTTTGTCCTATTTGAGAGTCACATGGCCATTGCTAGTTCTAAAGAAGCCTGGCAATCTGAGAATTTCACTGTCTAGGCTCTATGGTAGAGAATGAGAAAGTGAAAGGGGTTTGAAAGGGTGTGAGACTAACTAGAGTGTTTGCCTGACACCAGGTCTCTTATCTCCTGGTCCAGGGCTCTTGGTATTTTACACTGTGACAAGGCTGGCTGTGTTGGGTAGGGAGAAGAGAGGGCCACACACGTCTATCTAGGCCAGAGCCAGGGAAGATGGCCACCTCTTTCTCAAATATTGATAAGGCTTGTGAAAGACTTGGGGCTAAGAACTGCTCAAAGGAAAGGAGACAAAGTATCAATGTCTGGTAGACAAGAGGAAGGAAGCAATGTACTTCATACAACAACAAACTAACAATTACCAGGTACTTACCACTGTCTGCTAAGCACTGTCTCCAGACCCAGGCCTGGGAAGTGTCTTTAAAGTAGAATATTGAAAATCAGATTAAGGGAACGGATGGGAGTCAAGAAAATGTCCTTGGAATAAGGGCAAGAAAATAAAACAGAAAACCAAGGAAAAAAAGAAGTTAATCTTGGGAGGACAGCTTAGGAGAGAGGTTTTGAGAGCAAAGCGTGAAATCCTGGACAGGCTCCACCAGAAATATAAGCAAACATTCTCCCCTGGCACCAACCAGGATGAAGATGCCCCAGCACACTAGGTTCACTTCTGGGTGGGTCCTTTGGAAAGATGTAAAGAGAACAGAAAACGAAAACTAAGATGATGACAAAGCTCCTGGAGCCAAGCACCGTGGTAGGACAGATCTGGGTTCCCATCCCCGATGCACACCTCCTAGATTTAACTTCTCTCAACTTGTCTGGGGGTAGCGACCTCTCTGTTGATAAATCAAGACTCTCTCAACTACAAGTGACGAAAACCCAGGTCAAAATGATCTGAGCAAAGAAGGGGAATTTATTGGCATACATAACTGATATATCCTGGGGCAGGGCTAACTTAAAGTTCAGTGGCGTCCAGGAGCTCAAACAATGGAGACTCCTGGCTCTGCTCTGTCTTTGTTGGCTCCATTCTCAGTCAGCCAGCCAGCCCAGGCTTATAGCTTATCTTTTCGGTAACCCCAGTAGAAAGCACGATTCTTTTTTCCACTAGAAACAGCAAGTTTTGAAATTGTCTCTCTAAGACCCACTTTGGTCACATACCCACCTCTGAACCAACCCCTGTGGCCAAAGTGGGGTGGGGGGCAGGTTGAAATGTTCTATTCATCCCACTTCTGTAGCCAGGAGATCAAGTCAGTTCTCCCTCCCACAAAGCACACGGACTGAGTGTCAGAGAGGGCTGGTTCCCCCGAACAAAGTATGGGTTCTGAATCTAGAAGAGGAAGCGAACATTGGGTTGGCAAAGCCAAAACTGTCTACCGTATTGTTCTGACAAGCTGCAAAAAAAGCTGTAAACACTAACGCCATCCCAGTCGATCAAAAAACTGCCTTTTCCCTCTATCTGGTTTTAAGGATTAGAACCCTAGTTTCTTCCAGCCTTGTTAAAGAAATTGCCAGAATGTTTGAGCTGAAAAGGCCCTTTGAAGCCATCTCCCCCCACACCAGGGTGCAGAGAGGGGAGGAGGCCTGCCTAAGCATGTAAGGCTAGATCAGCTACAGAACAGAATGAGAAAACACTGACAAAAATTCAGTCCAGCATTCTTTCACTTCCTCCGGCAGCCTCTCTGGGACTGGTGTATAAAGGACTAAATGAACCCTGCAGAACATCACTAGAAATGGGAATGGGTCTGGCCAGCCTACTGTGATAGCTCAATGAAGAATTTCTTTGGGGGAAAAAATCCTCTTGGACTGAAGGAGGCCAGGCTGCATAAAGGGCTAGGATGTTTGTGGCCCTCAGGCTCAGATCAGGGACAATGTGGCTAGGGACGGAGGTGGTAGCAGGGCACTTTTCCATGACAGGCTGATTTGGGCAGCAGAGGGGAGGTCCGGGGCTAAAGGACCCCTTAGGGAAATCACGAAACTGACACCAATTAAAAAAAAAACAAACAAAAAAAAAAACGTTGTCTGAAGGAGTTCCAAGAAACCACACACTTTCTTTCTGATTCCAATAGCCAGGTGTCTTATCAGCAGAACCTCAAAGGCCTACCACTCTGACCTGCTCCCCATAGTGAGATATGCTTCCCTCTCAGCTTCCCAAGGAGGGCAGGTGTCTCCTTCATGTTTTCACCAAAAGGGAAAATATGGCCCCCTCATCTGGTTTCCCTTTGATCTTTCTCTTCCCTGTCAACACCCAGGCCCAGCGGTACCATTTCTCAGAAACTTGGGGACACACTTAGTAAGTTTATCTGGGCAATATAGCCAGGTCAGGGAGGAAAGTTTTCAGAGGGATATGTTGCAATGCTCTTTATGATAGGCTGCCTTTTTCTCTCCTTATCTTTTTTTACAGGACTCAAGTGGGAACACCAAATGGCCTCAGACCCTAAGGAATTCGAAAGGATTATCGTGATTACTTACGCAAGGGTTTTCTGAAACTCCCAGCCAAGTGGGAGAGAGAAAGAAACTTCTAAAGTTATACCCTTTCAGGGACTGGTTAGATAAAGTGTGAGGCCTGAGCAAACAAACCAGGAACAACATTTCTCCCATTAACTCTTTCAAGGCCTAGATAACACACACTGGAGACCTCCTGATGTCCCCCCAGGGCCCTGGTACTCTATAATTTACCAAGACAAGCCCTTATTCTTTAAATAAAAAAGTTCATGAACCAATCCTTTCTTCATCTGCTTTTACTCCTCCCACGTCCCCCGAAGCACTATACAGCTCCAGCTGCACCAGGTCATCTCATTCTTCCAGGTAGAAAGCAGTCCCTTAGGGAAGAAGGCTCCCATTTCCTAAGGGGTTAGCAAGGAACTCTGTATTGGGTCCCAGGAGCACCCAGCCATGCCTTGCTCCTTTCTCAGCTGCCGCAGGGCTAGGCAGAGACTGTCCAAGAGGACTCACATCTGGTGGCCATGAGAGGACTTCCACATGCCAGTATCCCTGGCAGCAAAACCAGATGGAAGATTTGGTCTGCCAGCTGTTCTGCACAGCTTCCCAAGACGGCATCACATGTCTCACCTGGGCCTGAGGAGCACCTGAGAAGGAGCCTCAAACCACATACATCATCAGGGCTTTTGCTGGAAAAAGAAAATTGCAGGAGACAAATCTCCCCAGGTCTGCAGACATCAGCAGGGACCAGCAATACTGAAGTGGCTGCTGGCCTGTACCCAGGCACGCTGACACAGAGCAGAGAGCCCCAATGTCACAGTATAAACACAGGGAGCCTCTGCTTTCAATTTCCCCTAGAATTTGCAAAAAGGAAAAGGGGAAACAATCCCACAAAAAGTGAGCTGAATCTGTGTAAACCCGAGGGTTCAGGATGCAGAGTCCAGACCTGCTTGGGTCTAGGAGACCCTGACTGCTTCACGGGATGGATCTTATGTCAATGAGAACAGAACCAACACCTGAAGCTTAGGTAAATGAAGAGAAATGGGTAATATAAATTACTTTTTTTAAAAAAGCCTCCCTGGAGGATATGTTTATTGCTTTTAGAGAGAGAAAGAGCACAAAAAACATTAATGCAAGAAACATCAATTGGTTACCCCCACCATGGGCCCAGACCAGAGTTAGAATCTGAAACCTAGGTATGTTCTCTGACCGAGAATCGAACCCACAACCTTTTGGTGTATGGGAAGACCCTCCAACTGAACAACTGGGCCAGGGCTAGAAATTACATTTTCAAAAGAAAACAGGTGCCACTGAATTCTGAAAACAACCCCTACAACTCAGGAGTACACCAGGTCAAGAGGGAGCAATAAGTTTCCCAGAAATTGGCAAACCCTGTGGGCCTTGCCAATTCAAGCCCTGGAAAGGGGGAGGGGGCTTAATCAATCCCTCTGCAGGCTTCCTGTAAATGCACCCACACAGAGTTGGCCCTTAGCCGCCACAGACTGCATCAGGCCTCAAGTCCCACCGCTCAGAGGCCCCAGGACCACCCCCCCCCCTCGCCACTTCCAGTCCTCCGGGCAAGGGGGGGTCAATGTCGTTCAAGTAATTTCTCTGTGAACACAAGATGGCAGCCTTAAATAAATGCAACCCTGCGCAGCTTTTAATCTTACACATCATTAAATTCCTAATTTACACATTATGTTTTCGTGGGCCAACCCATAACTCATTAGTGTTGAACTCACGAGGTATAAAGACCAACGCACGACGGGCGCCGGGGCGCCGTCACCTGCCTGGGTTAACAGTTCCTGCCTCGGGGGCAGAGAGGAAGGCGCGAGAGGGGCACCAGGGCGCCCGCGGGGGCCAAGACTGGGGCGCGGGTGAGCCCTGGGAGCCAGACCCTGTGCAGCACGCCGCGCTCACAGCACCGCGGCGGAGGAAGTGCCGGCGCAGCTCCCTCCTTCCTCTCCTAGGTCGCGCGCGCGCGCACACACACACACCCCGCACACTCACACAGGCGGTGGCCACGCGGGGCTCCGAGACACTCAGGCCTCCTTGGCAGACATCTTCCTGTGGGAGGATTTCAAACGAGCCGTGAAAGCCAGAAACTACATGGGTTACAAACTCCGGAATCCCTGGCCGGCCCGGGCCCCATTTCCCATCTCGGATCCGGCCCCCTCTGCTCGGCATGGGGCCAGGAACCCACCAAAGGACGAAGCAAACCCGCAGACGGCGCGGGGAGATCAGGGAGACGCAGGGACCGCCCAAGGTCCCATCTCCCTTCTGACTCGGGGACCCTTGCCGAGCTGGGGTGGCCCAAGACAACCCGAAGCGCGCGGGCTTCAGGGCCCGCCCGGGCCGAGGGTGGAGTGCAGGGACTCATAGGCCACCCGCCACCCGAGGCTGGCCGCTTGCCAGGGAAGGACGTCACTCGGGCGCAGCTGACCGCCCCAGGCCACGGCCAGGGCGCACCCAGAGGAAGAGGGGAGGCTGGTGTCTGAAAGGGCCTGGGAGCCAAAGGAAGTGGTCAGCACGCAGCGGGAAGGTCCCAGGCGGCGAGGGCTTGGACTGGCCTTACGCAGCGCTCAGCTGGCCAGGCCCTCGAGGTGCTCTACACCTTCCCAGCCAAAACCAGCTCCGCGCCGGCGGTGGAGTAGGAGGGAGGAGGCCGGGCGCACGCCCCGCCCCCGCCGCCCGCGGTCACCGGGGCAATTACACTCTTCGCTGCTCTTCGCTGCAGACGGTTACCAACTCGCCCGCGCATCGCTCTCCCCGCTCCTCTCTCCTCCCCCGCGCCTCTCCTCCGCTTAACTGCTGGCTCCATCTTAGCAAGCGCGCCCGGAATCGCGGCGGAGGCCAACGGCCTCTAGGGACCTCCCGGGGTTTCTCGCACGCTGCGCGTATCCCCTTCACCCCAGGTCGCCTAGGTGAGCCCTCGGCCCCCTGCAACGCGTCCCACGAGCACCACAGCCCTGGATGCAGCTGTCGTGGTCCCGAAGGTTTAAAGACAGGAACCTTCTTCACGCTCTGCAAACCCCCCACAGCTGCGCATTGCCTCTCAACACTGCCCCCAGCCAATGCAATCACCCCAGCCCCCCAAATTCCAGGAGTGCCTCTATTTCCAAGGTCTCTCCCACGTCCGGCCTGTGTGCTTTCCAATTCCCAACTCAACGCCTAGAACACTTGCCTGAAACTTCCGAGGCCTTTGCACTACCAGGAGGCCTCTGCTGCACGCAAACCGCTCCCCTCCATCCCCCTACGGTTTATCCTGTCCCGGAAATTGTCTTTGAAGCTGTAGATGAAAATTCAGGTTTGGGGTTAAGGGCTTTATTTCCAACTAACTACATGATTCGAGCTAAATATCTTAACCTCAGTTTCCTTATCTGCAAAATGGGAGAAATGAGGCCCATATAAAAGCATGTGAACTGCTTGGCACCAAGTCCTGACGGTTAGCATCACTATTACCATATGGCCAGAACTGAAGCGACGTTGAAAGTGAGGTGGCCTTTTTCCGAGCAGCTCCTGGGGAGCTCAGGGCCACATCTCACAAATCGAGGTGAGCCCAAGCCACCAGCTAGGCCTAAAGGGAGGACAGAAGAGTCGAGGGACAGCCTAGCCAGCGAGTCACTCACTCAGCCTTCCGCTTTCGCAAATGAATAGGGCTCTGTCTCGGGCTTCCGCCATTCCTGCTCCAGGTCTGCAACGCCTAAGGCTGAAACCTGGCGCGGCGGTAAATTTAGCCTGAAGGCAGCGCCTCCTAAGGGGCGGGGATGTCTCCTTGGAGGAAGGAACGGGAACTGGGTAAGAAAATGGAGTTTTCTCTAGGAAGAGGAATCAGGGAGAGGAAACATTCAGGGCCGCTTGCGGACCATTGACAAAAAGGGAAAAAAAGCTCCCTAGAAATTGGGCCACCATGGGAGCGGCGAGACAGACTTCCCATCTGGGAAAGGCTGCCTACGGGTAATTGGGTTTGCTCGAGTTGCCTCTATAATTAATAAGTGATTTGACTTGGAGATTGGAAATAGTCGTTGAAAGGAAGCCGCAGGCGTAGGGGTGCGAGGCCCGCGAGCCTTCCTCCGAAATCCAGTGACCGCGGAGGAGGACAGTTTAAGGAACACGAGGAATGTGATAATATTGGCATCTAACCTTCTAGTGTTTGAGTAATTCGTTGCTTAGCTACTTTGGATAGGCCATTATTTTGCAAACTGGAAACATTTGCAAGTGGTGATATTTTGCTCCTGCCTGACGCAGGGGCTGCAAACCTACCCCGGCTCTGCTGAACTCTTCGAAATATATATGCATAAATTGTTCCTAATGAGACCATCTGTTTTTTATGGCCCCTCTGGAAGCAGGAGGAACCCGAAGACTGCTCTGTCTTGCAGAAATCTGTGGCCAGGCAGGCCCAGGAAATAAATAGGGAAGATTAGAAGGGTGTGCGTGATTTAACAATATGCCGACAGGAGGTTCGGAGGTCGAGATGTGCGCTTGGGTTCCCAGGGGTACGGGTTATTTAGGGCGGCTCTAGGTTGCTTGTGGCATGGAAGGTTCCAGCCACTGGGCCTCCTAAGGACCGCGTAGTTTCACGGCACACACAAACCTCACTTTTCCATGCCTAGAACATAGCCAAAGCCATGCCGCAGCTCCCGGGCCCCAGGACATGTGCCTGGAGGTGGCTGTCCCCCGGCGTCGCCCGTGAACCAGGGCCTCCTCTGATGCGGAGGTGAAGGGAGCCGGGCCTGGGGCTCGGAGCTTGAGAACGCGCTTCCCTCCACCCCACCCCGGAGCCGGAGCGCGGCGCTCACCCGGGGCCTGTTCCAGAGGCTCAGCCTTCCGCCCGACGCGAGTCTGGCAGGCCCAGCGGCGCGGCTGATCCCGCACCGAGGGTGGCAGGGCAAGCACTTTTCACATTACCCGGTGGCTGTTAATTGGGGCAGTGCAAAAGACGCCGAGCCTACCCCTTTGTGGCAGGAGGGGGGTCAGGAGTGGGCAGTGGGGGCTGCTTAATAATAAAGGGGCTGCCCTGGGGAGCCTCAGATATCGGTAACCCCCATGATTAATTCATAACTCTCCACTGCGCCTGGCACCGTCTCGGGTCTTTAATCGGTTCTGAATGTCAGCGAGGCTTCCCCGACAGGCTGAGCGCAGTCTTTTGAATGTGTTGAAAGTCGCTGCGCGCACACCAGGAGACAAAGTTGCCATCTGCTCCGGGGACCACGGCAACTGGGCGCTGGGAGGGGCCTTCCTCCCGCGACTCCGGCTGCCCCGGGCAGCCTCTTCTCGGCCAGTCGCAATCTTGCTCAAAGCCAACAGTGTCCCCAACGGCCTCCCCGCCCCACAACCAAGGCTCAGCCCTGCTGGAACCTCCGGCTAGTTGCGAGGCCGAGCGCGGCGCCGGGGGCGCTCGGGGAGCCTGTCGGTCACCCAGACCCAGGCCTATGCTAATGAGATTATGAACCAGTGTTGTTTGTATGCGCGGAAGGGAAGGGGGGCAGATAAAATGTGGGGACGAGGATGACTTAGAGGGGGGAGGGGGAAGCCCCGGGAGAACAAAGCTCCAGGCCGTCGACCTCCAGAGACGCAGAAGTGACTGCCACCCGCTTGAGCACAGGCGGAAGCGGGGGTGGGAGGAGGTTGGGGGGAACGCTAGGCGGAGAGGCCCGACCTAAAGTTCCCTCGAGGGTTTAGAGAACGCAGAACCTGTAGCTCAATGTTTGGTCCTTAGGCTATTTTTAAGGAAACGGCTCTCAGGAAGAGGGGGGCATCACGCCCCAGAAAGGAAGGCT
>PVJI01017061.1:0-17876 GCA_004026765.1 Micronycteris hirsuta | reverse complement strand
TAATTCCACCCTCCCGCGGGCGCTGGGGCTGCGGAATCGTTTGAGGGAGTTGGAACAGCATCAGATGAGCACACCAGGAGGTGAGATCGGGTAGGAAATAGCCGAAACTTTGAGTGGTGCGCCGCCGCACCCCCACACACATAATTTCCCCTCCCCCTTCCCAGCTGCCCCCTCCCCCATCCCCTCGATTCTTCCAGGTTTGCAGCCCAGTCCTGTCATATGGTTTTGTTTCTGTGCTGCCGCTGCTGCTGCCGCCGCCGCTGCCGCCGCCGCTGCTGCTGCTGCTGCTGCTGCTTTTTTTCAGACACGAAAATTGGACACGTGGAGAATTAGCCTGGCTGGAGAAGCGCTGGGTGCAGACTCTAACAATGGTTTCCAGCAGCGAAGCCCAGGCTTCCTACCTCACCCCCAAATGGCAGCGGCACACCCCATTACTACCCACCCTTCCCCCAGAGCCTAGTAAGCGACCAGCGTGGGCTGCACTGTCCACATGCCCATCCGGAGACACACATCCCTAGATGGGCCTGAACTGCTGGCTCTGAGATCATTGTGCCTGAAATCTTTGAGGACTTAACAGAGTAAAGGACCTGCTCTTTTCCCTGGGAAGATGCTGTCTCAAAGATGCCACCCGAACTATTAACGTTTAAGACCCCACCCAGGCTCTAAGCTCCCCATCCTTTAGCAATTTCTACCCTTGTTCCTTTCCTAAACTGTACTTTCCTAAACTGCTTGGAGCCTCACTTCCCCTCCCAACCCCATCTGATAAGCCAGTCTCCAGGTGGCTGGGCCTCTTAAAAGCAGCGTCTTTTAACAATTGTCTTCTCAGGAGGCCCCATCCTTTACAACAACTCCAACCTTGGCCCCCAGCCTCTGTGAGCCCCCCACCCCAGACTGCACTACACTGGCAGCAACCACAGCCCCCACAGGCAGTTCCTCATGCCGAGGTGCTTGTGCATCTTGCCCAGGGAACATACACACACCACACAGAAGCTTTCTGCCTCCTGGAGCTGGTTTCTTCTTACAGTGCTGCTGGGGCTGTGGCAACGCCTGCGGCTACCTGTGCAGCCCTGGGTCTCCCTGCAGCGCTGAGAGCTGTGAATCGGCCTTCTCTTCCCTTCCTGCAAAGGTCAAGCCAGCTCCCTCTCTCGAATGACCACAGTTGTTTTCTGCCCCACTGAGTTCCTACACTGCAGCTGGGATATGGGGATGGGGTGAGCATCCGTGAAGGGGAGAAGTCATCCCCAGGCCAGGGGGCAGGGACTGAAAGGTGGAGGATTTAGCAAGGGAATCACCACAGACAAACCCCAGAAAGCAGTTCAGAATTTGCAGCCAGAGACTCAAGGGAAGGAGAGAAAGCCAAGCAATGATTGTCAGGTCTTGACTCCTGCAGAGGAAACCCCCCCCCCCAAGGCCTGCCCTAGGGAAAGGCCAGAAAGGGCCATGGTGTCTGCTGTGTCCCCAAGCAGTTCCTAGGACTGAAGTACTTCTGTGAGGCTGCACTTCAAACAGGAGTCAGAAGCAAGCAAATGGGCCAAGCACTTAGAATTCAGTGGCTACCAGAGGTCAAAGTCAGCTGCCACCCAGAGGGATCCTGAAGAGGCTTTTCTGCCACCCCAACCCCAGAGAGGCTACTGAGCTCTGCAAGCAGAAGTGGGGATGACTGCAATTTCTCGAGGTAGAGAAAAATGAGAGGAAAGGCCATTAAACTTGCTTCCTCTAAAGAGCGAGCACTACCTTGAGTTTTCTCTGAACTGTACCTAAAAAGTCAGGAGAGAGAACTCGTTAACTTGTGTTTGGTTTAACATTGCCAGCTTCAAGTCAACCGTAGGCCCCCCGAAGGTTTTGTAAAATATTTAATCTAGCTCAGACAATTTCCTGCAGTCCCTAACCGGACCACCCGACTTACTGAGCCGCTGCCAAAAAGCAGGCTTGACTGCAGGCCGGCCACCAGAGAGGCCTTCCAGCTGCCTGGCCGGCCTGTACCCTACATTCAGGAGTCAGGACAAGGCCCTTCACTAAAACCAGAGAAACCAGAACCTAGGTCACCCTGGGAGCTACAGACTGGTAAGGAAGAAACCCAGGAAATGGAGTTTTAAAGATGCTTTTCTCACAAAGCTGGTGTTGTGTGTATGACCTGCATCTCTGACTCTCCCTTAAGTCTGTAAAATGGGCATGCAGAAGTCTCACCTTTCTCAGGAGTGGATGACCCCTGTGTATCGCCCCCAGCGCCCTCCACGCCCACCCGTTTACTGTTTTCTTCCACATCATCTTACAAGGGGGGAACATAGCAAGCAGGAGTGGGATCCTTCTACTGCGCCGAGCTTCAGCCCCTTCCAAACGTGAGGCTCACAGGGAGAACTCCTGCTCTGCCCAGTTTCCATTCCCGCCTCCAGAATAACGAGCCGAAAACATGTGTACTGTAAATAAAGCCTGTCTAAATAAAGCACTCGGGTAAAGGCTGCCGAGAAAACACTCGGCAGCGCTCGGCGTTCAGAGCGTGAGTCAGCTTCCCAGCTCCCGGGGAACAATGGGGATCTTGCCAAGGGTCCCTTTCTGTCGACCCCTGACGGCCCTCAGGCCTATTTAGGTGGTGGAGGCGCCGGCCAATTCGGACCTTCGGCCTCCAGGTTCGAAGGGGTAGGGGCACTCCGGGAGGCCGGAGAGTGGGGTCCAGCCCCAGGATTAGCGTGGCCAGGAATCCCTCTAACCCGCGGCTGCCGCGTAGGGGTTGAGGGTTAAACAAACACGGGGCAAAGAAGCGAGACTGGGGCACTGTGGCGCTGCGGCCCGCGCAGCGCCGGGGTGGGAGGGAAGGGAACGCCGGGGGAGCTCGCTACGGAGCCTCCGGGAGGGAAGACACCTCCTCCCGGATCCCAAGCCAGGCTCTCACCCACTCGGCTGGCCGCCTCTCCTCCATGGCCTCCCTAGTCTCAATGGAAACGAACGTAGCTGCTGCCACAGTCACCCCACTAGCCCCCCCGCCCCAAGTGCTAGAGACTTAAGGAGGATCAGCCCCAGCGCTCGCTGTGTGGGCGCCAAGGCCCAAGGAAACGGCGTCCATTTGATGGAGGGCAGTGTTGGGACTTGTGGTGGCCTCTGGGCTACGTCTTCTATAGTGTCCTCTGGCCTTCCTTGAGGAGCTGTGCACCTCAACAGGGTTCTCACTGGAGCGGTGGCTTCTGCTCTGGTGTGGGCCGGTGGTTCCCTCGCGCCTGGTGACCTTGAAGGTCAGTGACCTACCCCGCAGGCCCATGGTTTCCGGAGTCTCGCGGCCAGCCCCTCCTCCCCGATTCTCCAGCCAAGGCTGTCCCGGCCGCCTAGTCTGGTCGCTGTCGGGGTGGGGGCACCGAGGTGAAAGCACGGAGGGCTCTACCCACGCCCTGCAGACGCGCGCCCCGCCGGGGCCGCTGTTGGCGCTCCAGTAGCTTGAAATTGCCAAATCGTCGCTGGGCCGGGACGGGAGCGAGGCCTTGGGAACCGGGTTTGAGCAGGAGGAGGCGAGGAAAACAAGTGAAACGGGAGGGGCGGGGTAGGGTGATGGCTCATAAATCACCCAGCCCCACCCTCGGGCCTCACCGCAGAGGCGCCCCAACCCCGCGGGGGATGGAGGGTCACTCGGCCACTCCTGGCCGACCTCTGAGCTCCCCTGGAGCCAGCGCCCCACCCTGGGCTCAGGCTTAGCTAGGACCAGCTCCGGCCCGGATCGTAAACCACCCGCCCGATTCGGCGGGAAGCCGCCCTTGGACGCAGAGCGCATCCGCCCAAGGGGAAGTTTATTTATAGCTTGTAAACGTAAAGGAAACCAGACCGCGCTGGCTCGCCGCGCTCCGGCTCCTACGCTCCCCACCTGCCCACTAGGGAGGGCGCGGCGGGAGGCAAGAGGCCGCCTCGGTCTTTCCCTCCCTTCCCACCCCCACCCCCGCTCCACTCCCGGGAAGAACAAAGTAGGGTCCTAAGAGGCTGGCAAGCTTTAAATTTCTATCCAGTGCCATGAAAATCAGAGAGTGGAAGACCGGGCCGGGGTACCGGTGTGGTGAGACTGGGGCGCCCGAGCTGTCCCACTTGGCGTGCACCGGCGGGAGGGCCGGCAGCGCGGCGCGGGACTCCGAACCGCCTGTTCCGGGACCAGGGAAGTCCTAGAGAGCCCAGGATGGGACGGCTCCGGGAGCCTCTCCTTGGAAGGCGGGATGCTTCCCCTGTTCCTCCCGAGCACGTGTCCTCAGCAGAGCAGGCAGAAGCTGCGCGCCTGGGGCTGCGAACCGCGGGTGACAGCGACTGGGAGCGCTCCCGCCCCAACCCCCACTCCCGCCGTCGCAGCTTCTCCCGGGGAGCTCCAGGGTGCGCTCGGGGCAGGCCCGAGAAACCGGAGAAAAGGAAAAGAGCCGGGGAGGAGATTAGGGAAAGACATGAAAAAGCCCAGCCCTGAATAGACAAGCAGCCTCGCTTAAAGACGCCTGCGAACCCCCCTCAACGCCCACCCCCGCCCCAGCGGCCTCTCCCAGTCCCAGCGGAGCGCACCCACCCCCGGCCTCGGCCCCGGCGAATTCCTCTGTGTGTGTGTCTGTGTGTGCGCGCGCGCCGGGCGGGCAGTTGCGAAACGGGCTCTTGGCTGCAGCGCGGCATAATGGAGGTGGCTGAACAATGCGCGCTTTGTGCGCGCGGGGAGTTGTTTTCCACCCGCCTTGCCCCCCTCGCTCGGACCGTATGGCACTTTAATCCCCGCCACGGCTCGACACAAATGCACTTGTGTCCTGCGGGTCACCGAGGGCCGGGAGGCTGGAGCCGACCCTACACCCGCGGACCCAAACGCCGGCCTCCCTATCTTCTTTACTGCGCACCGCAACACCACCATCTCAATCCCGGGCCTAGGCGGTTTGGAAGCTTCCGGTCCCGCGGGGCACTTTTATTTTCCGTGGAGACGACGCACCAACCCCCTTCTCGAGCTCACACAAACAAACACTCGGGCCGACCACAGGCCCCTCACTCGCAGCCCTCCCTCTCCTCGCCCTGGTCCGCCCGCCCCCGCCCCGTGCTCTGGACTCCTGCAAACAATAGTAAATGTCAACAGATTCCGCGCGGCGAGTGTCTGACTCGGCCAAGATAAGGGTGCTCCGTTGGCCCCGCGCTCCGCGTCGCCGCGGGGAGAGCCCGCCCTGACCCCAGCAGGACAGAACCGGCTGTGACGAAAGCTGTGCCGGAGCGGGGTGGATCGGAGTGGAGGCCACCAGTCCCAACCCCGTGTGGGAGCTCACCAGGAAACCAGGCCCCGCCCCGCCCCCACCCCATTAACCCGGTGCTGATAGGGGGCCCCTGGGCACAGTGAAAGCTGTCGGGTAGACCAGGCTCTTGGGCCTGCTTTCAGCTCACAATTCTACCGTCCTGCGGATGCCAGAAAAACGGTGATCCAGGGCAGGAGGCGACCTACTGGGAGCCGGCCTCCGAAAGACGCGAAGGCTTCCAGTGCTTGTCGCCAAAAACTCATTAAAATATATTTTTAAGTGCGCGCACACTCTCCCAAGTCCTCCTCGGTCGTCCACAACCCACCGCCCAACCGAGTTAAAATTCGCAAATTGATTCTCACGCGTTGGTATTAATGGGTTGTTCCTCTTAAATTGTTGCCAACTTTGCTAATGGATTATTATTTAAATGATTTCTTTTTTATAAAGTACGTGTTGTTTTATAGATGCATATTTACTTAAAGAAATCAACTGCATCTATTAACATATTAAAGAGAGAATAAAGCATCGGGGCCGGTGTAATGTACTGTTCAGCCTTACTTTGGGTGCTCGCGAAGATAGGAAAATCTTATTTGTTTAATAATAAGTCACTCATGAATATGCAAATGACCTCGGTGCAGTACCTCACTTCTGTCACTATTAATGAGTTGCAAATTAATGTGACAACAAAAGGAAAATCTATTTAGTGGAGGAACTCGGGTCCCTACCTGGGGAGATCCCAAGCCAGCCTGGAACCTGGGTCTCCAGGAAGGAGAGGAGTGGGGATGGACATTTCCTCACCCAGTCTTTTCCTGGAATCTCCACTATTGTTTGGTCTCAGGGACTTGCTTTGTCAGGAGCCCCTTAAAATTCTTGTTCCAAGCCTGGGGAAGAAAGGCTGCTCCAGGGTAATTAGGGCCAAGTGTGATAAATGGAAATCAGCCCACAGTTTGAAATAAAGCAGTTGGTGAAGCAGATTTGGGGCCTGGGGAATCTACCCCGCCCAGCTTAAAGATTCCCCAAAGCCCTTTTGGCCTCAGTTGCTTTGGGCAGTTAGTGGTTACAGTACCAAATCAGGCCTCAGAGGCCTGACCACAGGTATTAAGACAACACCCTATGCACTTGCATTTTACGAGGTGACTCTGCTGATGGGAGGTTTAAGAGCAGATCAGCTCATTTTCCTGCCGACCTACTTCCCGGAGGTTACAGACTGAAATCTGGTCGTCTTCTGTTTGAGCCTTCGCTTATTTCTGACCCACGCATCACAGCCTGTTTTTATGCCATCGGTGGATGCTGGAGAGAATATTTCTAATCCAGTTAAGTTTGGAAACGTCTCTGAGAAAAAAATAAATGCTGAGCTGCCCAGAGCTGTGAGCTAATAGTTCAGGTGTATCTCAAGAAGCTGTTCAACTAGGGAAGCTTCTGGAGAGATGCAAATATTCTATATCTAATCTGAGTGATGGCTACATGGTTATATACAAAATGTAAAAGTTCATCAGGCTGTACACTTAAGGTTTGCATGCTTTACTATGTATAGTTACATCTTACTTTGGTTTTCTATTACTGTGTAAAAACTTCTCAAAGCTTAGTGGTATAAACAACAATAATTGTTTATTTTGCTCAAGAATCTGCAACCGGGGTTGGGCTTGGCAGAGACAAGTCACCTGCATTCCACACTGTGTCAGTTGGGGCAGCTCATCTGGAACTCCAGGATCCATTTTCAAGAGGGCTCATACACATGGTTGGCAAGTTGGTGCTGACTCTGGTTTTACTCTGTGTGGACCTCTGCACAGGATTGCTTGGGCTTCCTCACAGCATGGTGGCTGAGTGCCAAGAGCGATCACCCAAAAGAGAGGAAAGGGAAGCTGCCACTTACTTAAGGCCTGAGCATGGCAACTAACAATGTCAGTTGCACCATATTGTATTGGTCAAACAGTCACAGAGCCACAGTTCAAAGGGAGAGGACACCGATCCCTCCCTATTATCTCTCAATGGGAGGTATGTCAAAGAATCTTGGGGCTGTGTTTTAAAACTGCCACATATCCATTTTAAAAAGAAAACAGAATGTGTGACTTCATTTTCTGTGTTATATCCCACGCCACCGTTACCTCTTTCCACATCTCTTTCCTCCCAACCATCAATGGGAATTATTTGATATCCCAGGAAATTTGTGTGGGTGTGTATAGAAAAGATCATTTACGTTGGGATTTTAAATTACTATTAAATTTGTTAAAGTTCCAGATGATAAAATCTCGACTATCACAAGTCTTTCACTTCCATTTATTAACCTTAGTATTTTTATATAAAATTAGAGCAATCATTTTTAGAGAGGGCTTTGATTAAGGCTCAGTCGAGACAAGTTGAGCAGACTAAATGCTCTTAAACTGCCTTACCCATTTATAAATATAGCTAAACTTTTGTAAACATTTTAGACTGCAATATGTATATTGAATTTGTTTTATTCTCTTTTTAAGCATTTAAATGCCTGAATGGACTTAAACATTTGTAAATCAAATAAATTAAATTTGTGACTATCCCATTGTCTTCAACATTACAACTCTGCTTTCCAAATCAAATTTTAATTCCTTTTACTTTAAAATTGCAAGTCTCAAGTCAATTATGCAATTTTAAGTTGGAATCATAAGGCTAAGCTGTCTGATTCTTTACTACCAGCAAGTTTTCATAAACACTACATATTAAATTACATTCATAGATTATTCCTGAACTTAACACAAAAATATCACCACACTATATTTGATTTATTTCATCTTCTCCATATTCAATTCTCAACCTTCCCAAGGTTAAAAGGACACCCTCTGAGGAATGTGTTTTGCCATCTCAAGGGAATTGAGGTTATTCGATGTAAGGAAAAATTTAAGGCTTTGGAACAAGCGGATCCTAAGGGGGGAGGGGTGGATTGTCTGAACCTACAGCAGTACGACCCATTGTCTGTGCCTAGGCTACAAAACTCTATAAGGTGCGGATATCTAATGACTCTGTGAATACTTCTTGCCTATAGAGAAGCAAATAATTTCTATCTGGGTAAGGAACCACCCCCACCCCCACCCCAAAAGCCAGTTTTGCTTCCATTTGTAAATCCATTTCAATATTCCTGACCTATAAATATTTCTCTTCTTGGGATTCTCCTTTAAACTGATTATAATAGCTCACCCAGCCCTGGCTGGTGTAGCGCAGTGGATTGAGCGTGGGCTGGGAACCACAGGGTCCCGGTTTGATTCCCAGTCAGGGCACATGCCTGGGTTGCGGGCCAGGTCCCCAGTGAGGGCCATGTGAGAGGCAACCACACATTGATGTTTCTCTCCTCTCTTTCTCCCTCCCTTCCTCTCTCTCTAAAAATAAATAAAATCTTTTAAAAAAATAGCTCACCCATTCCCTCACTTAATTAGTGAGTTAAATAAAATATTTGTCGTGCATTCATTTTATATTCCTATGACAGTCGTGATTTTGTCTTCTTTTGAGAATTAGCCTGTAACATTGGTCAGTTGTTCACCACTCTATATAGATCATATTTGTGGCCAACTAGAAATTGGAAGACAAGATGTAAGACATGGGTCATACAAATCTTCAGGGAGAATTTGCTTACACCCAGACAGATCCACAGAGCTCCTTTTAATCCCATTTACAGTTGTTACAAGACGACTGAGGATCCAAGGCCACACCCTTCCAGTGAATATTTTTTCTCAACTTCAGGTTCCAAATTCAAGGTAAAATCTACCCTGATTCTTTTCTAACCACCTATCTCTCTCTACTCTGTCATTTGAGTGGACGAGAGAGAATTATGTAACTACCACCTACATTGCCCCAGCACTTGATTGGGTTCAATTAACCTATATAATGCCTGTGGTGGTTTTTAAATATATCCACAACGTCTTTGATTCTCTACCCTTCCAAAAGTGGAGCCTGATTTTTCTTCCTTTAGTTGTGGGCTGTGCTTAGTGACTTGCTTCTAATGAACAGAACGTGACAGAAGTGACTGTCCCTGACATCCATGATTAGGATATAAAAGGCATTGTGGCTTTCTCATTGCTATCTGGGGGAAGCCAGCTGCCATGTCATGGGGACATTCAAGCAGCCCTATGGAATGAGCCATGTGTCGAAGAACTGAGGCCTCCTGCCAACAGCCATGTAAGTAAGCCATCTTGGAAGCAGATCCTGCGGCCCCAGTGGAACCTTCAGATGACTGCAGCTCCAGCCAACATCTTGACTGCAAGCCTCGCCAGAGTCCCCGAGCCACAACCATTCATCTAAGTGGCTCCTGAATTCCTGACCCATAGCAACTCTGAGATAATAAATGTTTGTTGTTTTAAGCCACTAAATTGTGGAGCGATTGGTTATGCAGACATAAATAACTAATACATGAGTACATCTTGCATTTGGACATAGCGTCAAACCATTCTGATAACACTAAACACATTTCTGTTTTGCCTAGTTGGGTGGATGTGCCTCTGTCAACCCCCAAAAGAAGACACCCATTCATTTTTCTCAACCTTGAGAACCATTTTCTAAACGCCATGAGGAATAACTTAAATCACATTGCTGAGAGTAAAAGAGTGAACTAAATATATATGGCAAAGTAATGTTTCCGGCAATAACAGTGATGATAAACTAGCAGGAGCAGTAAAACAGTTTTAAATAGTTCTTTTGATTGTTTTGCAGTTGAAAGTCAGATCTTTGTAAGAATTCATTACCATTTAACTTACAGAGAAGGACCGTTCCGGGAGACAGAGTCAAAACGAAACAAAACACACATTCATACCATACCAGAAGCCACCAAAAGTGTGAAAAGCAAAACTGGAATGATTAAGTTCTGGAAGAGTAAATCTCCTATAGGTATGCCCCAAAATGTTACTGAAAGATAAAATAACTTCCTTTCTATTTGCGTGCTGTCTTTCAACAACCGAAATGATAAAATTTTTGGGGGGTGACCTAGATGACTCAGGTTGCTTCCTGTCCCAGGAACAGGGACTTGGTAGTATAACTAAGACTCTCCTCAAAAAGAGTGGGAAAATTATCACGTATTCAAATTACTTAGTCCCACTCCTTTCTGTGAGCTTAGATGGGAAAAGGGAAGCTGTGTGTGTGTGTATGTGTGTGTGTGTGTGTGTGTATCTCAGGTTCTTCTGCACAGGATTTGTGTAAATTTATGACAGAAATGTAACAAACTGATGGAAAAATATAAATAGTAAATAACCAGGATCTAGGATAAACAAACTAAGAATAGAAGGATAAGACAATGTGAAGGCCATAGGAGGAATATCTTTTTCTAACAATTTGTTAGTATTCATTTCTCTGAACAGTATTTACTGAACAGGTACTGTAAGCTAAATGGTGGTGACACAGCCCATTGTTAAAGATGCTCCCAGTATAGGAGAAACAGGCATACAAATAGTAGTGATGTGCAATAAGTTGTTGTAGTTGTTGCAAGAAGTCTTTATAGGTTACTACGTGTATATGAAACCAGAACTGTGCGCCCATGTTCACCAAAAGGCAGATTCAGTAGCAGTACTTTGAGTAATGAACTCAAACTAGAAACTACTCAAACGTTCATCAACAGCAGAACGGGGAAACTGTGGTGTCGTCACCCAGTGAAATATGATACAGCAGTGAGAATAAACAATATAATCACACATAACAGTACAGAGGAACCTCACAAAGATGATATTGAGCAGGAGAATCCAGACATCAAAAGGCATAAACTGTCTGATTCCAGGCCAAACTAGTATTTGCAGTTAGAGGTCAGGACAACAGTCACCCTCTGGGAGGAGGGGTTTAGTGACAGGATGGAGGCACAGAGGGACCTCTTGGAGACTAGGAAGGTTCTGTTCCTTATTCTGGGTGCTGCTTACACGCAAATGCAACAGGTCCCTTCAGTTTTGAAAATCCATTGAGTGATACCCTGTAATATATGCCCTTTTCTGTACGAGTGCTGCCCTTCAAGAAAAGGTGTAAGGAAAAATCCATCTTTCCATAGAGTGGGTGGGCCAACGAGGAAGGAGTGGTTAATCTTAGGACAAGGAGCTTAGGAAAAGTTTCCTGGAAGAGATGATAAGGCCCTTTTCTTCACTGGTAAGTCTTTTAGCCTTGGGGGTGAATGCACGAAGGTGTTCAGACAGGGTGGAAGTTCAAAAGCAAACCCAGAGAGGCTGCAACTGTAAGGGAAGTATCAGAAAATCACAGTGGCCAGGGAAGAGGAGCCTGTTTCTGGAATGTCTTCATCATAGAAGCTTTTCTCCCTGTTGCTCACCAGCGTGGACATGGGAGCTGGAGCTAGAGAGAATGAGATAACGTTCATGTTCTAGGGTGCTCCCTCCAGCAGCAGGGCAGTGAGTGGGTGGTGACAGGCACGACGGAAGGCTGAGAGAACTTTCTGTGTCTTCCAGGCTAGAGACAAGAGAGCCTTGACCTGCTGGGTTCTGGTGACCGAGAAGAGCAGAAAACACTAAGAAACAGCAAAAGCTGCTATAGAAGAAAAATGTGAAAGAACATGAGAGACCAAGGAGAACAATGAAAGGAGGGGTATTTTTAAAGCTTCTGGTAAAACACATTTTAAAATACAGTCTGTTCAGCTGCCTATAAAAGCAGCTTCACTGAATTCTTAAGAAGGACAGAATCAGTCATCAAAGGGATGCCCCGATTTCTCTCTAAAATAGGGCTTCTTAACTTGGGATAGAATTTGTGAGACTTGTGAACTAGGATGGGAAATCTTTTTACTTTTCATTAATCTTTAACTGAAATTTAGCATGTCCTTCAGTCATGCATGTAGGCAACAATTGCAGTTGTGTTAACAGCACCTATGACTTGGTCACTAATCAAAATCACAGATATTTTCATATCATTACAGTTGACTCTGATCTCTCAATATATTGATTACATCCCTAATTTGAAATTATGATATTTGTTAGGGCTGCTGCTAAATCTTATTATTTAATTCATAATTTAGAGGCACATCCATTAGTGTTCTGGTTCTGGTTATCTATGCTATGTAACAAATTGCCTCAAAATTTAGTGGCTGAAAACAATTGTTTCTTTTCCTCTTGAAACTGCGGTTTGGGCAGGGCTTGGCAGGCTGCCTCATCTCGGCTCCAGGCAAAGTCAGACACCTCAGATGGGATGATCCAAATGACTGCAGGCTCCCTAAGCACCTCTGTCTCTCTGTCCCTCCAGGCAGTCTCCTAGCCCGTCCATGTCATCCGTTCAAGTGAGCTCTCCATCAGGCAGCCTCTGCATAGTGGGACTTCTTATCTGGTGGCTCACAGCTCCAAACTGCTCAGAGAATAAGGAGGAAGCTGCCAGGCTTCTTCAGACGTAGCTAACCTTAGAAATGCCAGAATGTCACTTCTGCCACGTTCTATTGTCAAGCAAAGCTCTTCCTAAGGTCAGCTAGATACAAGGGGAGGAGACATAGATCCCCCTCCCAACTCAATGAGGGAAATGCCAACTAGTTTTTGCACACAATGACTATATCAGAGATTTGGGGGGGGGAGGTATTTTGATAATATATTTCAATATAATTGGTCTCCTCTGTAATCCTATTGCTTTATTATATGCTTTGTAAAACACTATTCTGAGAAGGGGTTCATAAGCTTTATCTGACTGGCACAAGGATCCATAATGGAGAATCTCTGCTGTAAAACATTCCTCTGACTCTAAGCGTCCTCCTCTGTCCATTCCCCACAGCCTTAACCTTAGCCCAGGCTCCCATCTTTGCTTGCTGGACCACCACAGTAGCATCCTTATTGGTTTCTGCCAATGGGCTCTTCCATCTCAGATCCTTCTTCTGAAATCTATCCTTTTCAGTCCAGATTCATCCATCTATCCAACCAGTCAATGAATGAAATGTCCTAAATGGCCAAATGTAAAATGATTCTGAGTTTTTCTAATGAGAAGCCCCCAAAATACCTTTTGTATCTACCTTTTACTTTTAGGCCTAAAATATTAGATGCAGGCCAGGGCTCCAAGGCTGAAGGGGCTGTAGAATTATGCAGTTGTTGGCAGACCTCAGTTTCTCACTGGCAGTGACCAGAGGCCTCCCTCACTCAATCACCACATGGGCCTGCCTTTCCATAGGGCAGCTCCCAACACGGTAGTCAGCTTCTCCCAGACAGAACAATCCAACAGAAAGCAAGAGACCGAGCAACCAGATGTTCACAGTGCCTTAGGACCTAGCCTCCAGAGCCACCCATCATTGTGTCTCCTTTGTTCTATTCATTTTAGAATAGAGCAAACTACCAGGTTCGGCACACAGACAAAGGAAAGAGAATTTGGCTCCACCTCTTCAAGGGAGGAGTGTTAAAGAGTAAGTGGACATATTGTTTTTAAACCATCACAGTTATCTATATGTATTTAAAAGCACATATCATTAAAATAATCTATTAATCGAGATTATATTACCTTTTCCACTGTCACAGCCCAAGTCTATTTTATTCAAGCTTCCCATAAATCTTTGACATTAGTAATTTCTTTGTCACTATACTGCCTCCGTCACCTGACAAGGCTTTCCAGAGCATGTCGTCTGCCCCACTCACTAAGTAGTTTGAGACCTTATGCTGTCCATGTGGAAATTTAATCCAAAGCTACAAGTTCTCATCGCCCAGCCATTAGGCTGTCTTTCTTTCACACTTCTTTCTGTGTGTATTTGTCATCTCCACAACAGAACCACTAAAAGCAAGCATTATCCATTTGTTTTTAAAAGCAAGCATTACAGAGCTTATTCATGCCAACATTCAATATTTGTGTCAGAACCAGAAATAACTAAATTTTAGTTAACTTACTTTGTCTCAGCAATGGACTGAATGTGTGTTGCACACCACACTTGCCAATTCCTATGTTGAAATCCTAATCACCTATATGATGGTATAGGAAGGGGGGGTCTTTGGGAGGCGATTAGGTCATGAAGTTGGAACCCTCATGAATTGTGTTAGTGCCTTAAAAGAGACCCCAGAGAGCTCTCAGTTCCCTTTTGCCATGTGAGGACACAGAAAAAAAAAGATTATCTATGAAACAGGAAGTGGGTTCTCTCACAACAAATCTGTCATTGCCACGATCTCGGACTTCCCGGCCTCCAGGACTATGACAAATAAATGTGTGTTTATAAGCCATCCAGTCTATGGTATTCTGTGATAGGAGCCCAGACAGGATAAGAAAATACCCTTTCTTTTATTTTCTTCTTCTTTCCTCTCCTTTTCTTTCTTTTTCTTTTCCTTTTGTAAACCAATTCTGTTAAGTGACCACTCTAAGCATTACAAGCCAACATTGATCGAGGCCATTTCCGCTTAATGGGTCTTCCCCAAACACCACTTTGTTGTTCAAAATCAAGTCATTGAGAGTGTCCTCCAAAGCAAGATATTTTGTTGGGATTCAAATAATATAAGGCAACTGCCACCAGTCAAATGGATCAATACTTAGTGGAATGTTCACAGAATGGAACACTACATAGCAATGAGAGTGACAAACTACCACCACGCATAACCACACATGTAAATCTCACGAACTCATGTTGAATAAAAGGAGCCAAAGACGAAATGATATGCCCAGTAGGATTCCATTTATATAAACTATAAAACCAGTCAAACTAATTTATCATGTTAAAAGACAAGCTAGACATTATACTTAGTGGGGAAGCAACTGGAAGGGGGCAAGCATCAAGGGCATTCTTGGTGCTAGTCATGTTCTGGTTCCACTGGCTGCTGGTTATAAGGGTGTGTTCAATTTGTGAAAATTCAGGTATTCATCAAGATATAACCTTGACTGGTGTGGCTCGGTGGATTGCACGTGAGGCTGCAAACCAAAAGGTCACCAGTTCGATTCCCAATGAGGGCACATGCTTGGGTTGCAGGCCAGGTCCCTAGTTGGGGGCATGTAAGAGGAAACCAATCGATGTATCTCCCATACACTGATGTTTCTCTTTCTCTCTTTCTCCCTCTCTTCCCTTCTCTCTAAAAGTAAATAAATAAAAAAATTTAAAAAGGTATATGTGACTTGTGTACATTTTGTATATTACATTTCAATAAATTAGTTTCTATGAAAAACTGTAAGGTAACTTCTTCTTTGTAAAGGAAAATATGGCTGCATGGTACTCAGGCCTGGTGCTAGGGCAAAGGGAATACAAAGAAAACTCCAGCCTCAAAGGTTTTGCAATCTAGTGAGAGACAATACACATTCCTATAGGTAGATTGCCCAGTGTACTCAAAGTGAACCTGGAGGGGGCATTGTGTGCAGATGGCTGAGGATACTCTGTACTAAGGTGGGCCATTGTCTTCAAGGAATTTATGATACCCCAGGACAGAGATATAGTGTGCCTGTCTTATTCCAGGAACCAGAAAAGAAATGAGGCCGTCATGAGTCTCTGGAAGTTTCATTTTAAGCATGGATTTGGGGTGGTGACTTACACTGGACTTCATTTTTTTTTTAATTTTATTTATTTTTTAAAGATTTTGTTTATTTACTTTTAGAGAGAGGAAGAGAGGGAGAGAAACATGGATGTGAGAGAAACGTCAATTGGTTGTGTCTCATATACACCCTGACAAGGGACGCAGCCCGCAACCCAAGCATGTGCCATGACTGGTAATTGAACCCATGACTTTTCACTTTGTGGGACGATGCCTGATGAACTGAGCCACACCAGTCGGGGCTTGACTTTATTTTATTACTTTTTAGAAGTGTGATGTTGGGGGAGTTTCCTGAAAGAGCTTAAGGGGGGAGCAGGTGTGAAGGTGAAGCCACACCTCTGAGAGAAGAGAAGATTTGGAAAGGTTGATGTAGAAGGGTAGGCGGTGGAGAGAAGAATTGGGAATGAGGTGCCCTGGATGCTTTGGAGGGAAAGAGTGCTGGCGGGAAGGGGAGTACAAGTATTTGAAGCCTCCCAGCCTTGCTGCTGGGCACTGAATGGCCTGCATTCTGGGCTTTGGTCTGGAAAAATAAGAGGAGAGAAGTTTTGAGAGACATTGCAGCCAATCATGGTTTGATTTTTTTAAAAAGATTTTATTTATTTATTTATTTAGACAGAAGGGAAGGGAGGGAGAAAGAGAGGGAGAGAAACATCAACGTGTGGTTGCCTCTCACGTGGCCCCCACTGGAGACCTGGCCTGCAACCCAGGCATGTGCCCTGACTGGGAATCAAACCAGCGACCCTTTGGTTCCCAGCTTACACTCAATCCACTGAGCTACACCAGCCAGGGCTCATGGTTTGATTTTGGGTAACCTGGAGGTCTTCAGAGACGGCAGAGCTATGAACAGGAACTGACAAGTGGTAAGAAGTGTTGTGTGAGGGTCAGGCAAGTGGTGTCTGACTGGAGGTCTCAGGTAGCAGAGAGGGCAGGTTCAGTTGGGGACTCCAAAACATCACATGGGCCTCAGCAAGGGAGAGATTGGAGCTGGAGGTGGGAAAGTGGGATGAGACCGGGACTACTTTGTGGGAAATGGTGCTCCCACAGTCTTCAGAGAGTTCCTTGAAGTAAGACTGAGTGCCTGCCTCACCTAAGTGCTCCTGGGCATCCAGTCTGCTCAGAACAGCTGCCTTCCCCTTTAGTGAGCCATGACATGAAAGCTGTGTGTTGAGAGAGGCAGAGCCAAGAGATGGTATGCAGATGCAGTCCTGCTTACCTGTAGACTTTCCTGATATGAATGAGCTTTAAGTTTCTGTCTTATTTAAGCCATTAATAGTTTATTCATGTGTGGTTGTTCACTTTTTTCTCTTTGGTCCTGAAGTCCAAAGCTATTCCTGACAGGTATGACAAGACATTAATTAAATAAATCCTACTACAGTAAATTACCATGTTAATCATCAAAAATAATAACAGAGAAGCATACTTATTAATGTGGAACAATGTTCATGATATATTATGTGTAAAAAGCTACTTATAAAACACCTGTACAACCCTGGCTGGTGTGGCTCAGTGGATTGAGCTCTGGCCTGTGAACTGAAAGGTCTCTGGTTCAACTCCTCAGTCAGGGCACATACCTGGATTGCAGGCCAGGTTCCCAGTTGGGGGTGTGCAAGAGGCAACTGATCGATACTTCTCTCCCTCTCTTTCCCCTTCCCTTCCCTTCTCTAAAAATAAATAAATAAAATATTTTTTTTAATTAAAGATTTTATTTATTTTTAGAGAGAGGGGAAGGGAGGGAGAAAGAGGGAGAGAAACATGGATTGGTTGCCTCTCACATGCCCCCCAACTAGGGACTTGGCCCACAACCCAGGCACGTACCTTGACTGGGAATCAAACAGGCGACCTTTCAGTTTGCAGGTGGGCGCTCAAATCTACTGAGTCATACCAGCCAGGGTGGTACGTTCGTTCTTAATGGCTCATGTGAATAGGTCCCAATGGGACAACTGACATTGCCCCCTGATGTCCTAATCATGTCGCAGAGATCTGAGGGGCATGAGGACCATTTACAGGTTTGTCAGTGGGTCCCAGGAAACTGCCGCCCTGGGCGGGAAGGACACCAGCTGGGAGAAGGAGCCTCTTCTGGGCTGGTGGTGTGCAGTGGTCCCCGTTTGTGGAAGGAGTCCCACCAGTTTGGGCCAGCAGGTTCCAGTCTCCCTCTTCAGACTGAGCTGAGAAGCCCTTCACACAACAGCTGTTTCTCACCAAGGCTTTCCAGAACAATCACCAGGGGAGCTTTCCCACATTACTTGCTTGC
>PVJI01017060.1:0-36653 GCA_004026765.1 Micronycteris hirsuta | reverse complement strand
TATGTAAATATGCCCTAAAGCCTCTAATAAAAATCCCGGCCATCCAACCCACGGGGTTCCTCTCCGGAAAATGGTGGCGATGGAGAGGGCCCGTGGCCCCGGTTTCATCTCCTAATGTGTCTTTGTGTGTGAATCATTGATGCTTCAGGCTCCAGTCCACCACACGGTGGATTCCGCGGGCTCGGAATCCGCCACAAAGATGCAACATCCAAGAGGTTTTATTAATCTGATAGTAACTTAAACCTGCTATAGCCTCCTTCAAATAAAGATGCACTATGATTTTAATAAGTTTATGAATTGAGATAAATCTTTAAAAGTGCTTTCTAGAGATTTAATGCATCACCCTTATAGGAATAAGAAGATGGATCTATCTTTTCTTATGTAAGTTAAAAAGCTGGAACTTTTCAGGAAAAGAAAGTGTTGAAAACTGTTTGCCAGTGACTTGCTTTATTTCATCTTTTTATAACTCCCACACAGTGGCCTTCAGTATTTTTTAAATGAAATAATAAGATTTGGAGTGGTTAAGCAACTATCCAAAATGGATTAAGGAGCGAACTTAGACACAGAGGCCTACATGTGTAGGAGTCTTAAAGGGAGACGTCAGAAAGTTGGAAAGATGGAAAAAGTAGTCTGAGCAGAGACCCTTGAGATAAACAGGGCCAGCACCTGGAGTATTCTTCATGAAATGTTAAGTATTCGGGGCTCCAGCCATTACACTCTGGAAAGATCACTCTTTCCACTCGTGATAACTGGCTTGGAGTGTGCAAGGGCCAGAGCCCATTTGGAAGGCTCCTGGAGTCACCAAAGCAACATGACGGCGGTGTAGACCGGGATTTGGTAGTGGAGTTCCCCTCTACCAAAACATTATGTGGTTTTGGAAGGGATTTTGGAAATAAAATGGTAGGGAAATTTATAGCTGTATGGAGATGGTGGATAATGTTGGAGAAGAATGTGGTGAGCATCGTTCCCAGTCCCAGGCTTGCGATCCGGGGGCACAGTGTCAGTGTTTGTTGACATCTGTAGTACGTGGAAAGAACTGCATTTTCAGAAAAAGAGTGTCAATCCATTTTAGGATGTAATATTATAATTGCCTTTGAGACATCCAGAAGAGGTAGTTGGATATACAGACTTGGAGCTCAGAGAAGTTGTTTGGGTGGAGATTTAAGTAAGAGAGTAAAGTAAGGAACACATTGTTTATTGCAGCGATTCTCAGCAAAAACTCTGCTCAGTCTCAGTCAGAGCCCTTTTTATGTTTATCCTTAACTCAATGTGTTTTGGACCTTAATGTGTTTCAGAATTACCTGGAAAATAGTGTGTTTGGAAAGATGCAAGATTGGGAGACACACTGGGCTTGAATCCCATTTCTGTTTTCCCCTAGGGTCACTTTAATTTTATCTTTCTGTGCCTCAGTTTCCTCATCTGTAAAATACTATATACCATAATAGCTAACTTTTAACATTTCTGCATAGAGAACATGAGGTAATTCACACAATGCTCCCAGGAGAGTGCTTAGCACGTCTTAAATGTTCAATAAGGATTAGTTACCTAATATTATTAGCCAGCGGGGTTATTAAAATGAATATAGATGGAGCCCAGACTAGGATTTACAGGCTCACTAAGTTTGAGAACCATTGAGTTCCAAGGTAGATATCCATTTCTGAATTAGTCTAACGGTGCTCCTGCTTGGAGGTCAATAATAGATTTGAATTAACTAGTTCTTGGTCAAGTGCATCAGTGTGGCCGGGGGGAATTTAAAAAAATATCTATTCCTGGATACTGCCATTTATCATACCTAAAGCATGATATATGAGTAAAGAGTCAAAGGAGTATATATTAGAAAAAAATCACTACATACTTAGTGATGCTGACATAGAGCCTAATTCACAAACAATTATATGACTGTTTTAGATGAATTCTTGAGATTAATTTTGTGTAGTAGTATTTAGATGGTCAACAAAATGTGTGTTCCCCCTTTCAGAGTAGGGAATTTTTGCTGGCAATGGGCTGTCAGGGAGGCAATCATGGTTCTCAGCCCCCTTGCTTCTAGTTATGGACACATGATAATCCTCGCCATTGGAATGTGAGTGGGAGTAAGTGTTGTAACTTTGGGACAAACTCTTGAAGAAATGGTGGTTTGCTTTCAATATTGTATTTCCTGTCTAACTGGCTGGCTGTAGAGGATAATAAGGCTGTAGGGATGTTGGAGCCAAAAGGTAAAAAGAACCTGAATTTCAAATAACCATGTGCAGGAAGAGTGTTTACCAGCCTGAAATATTTCATAGGACTATGTAAGAATACAAATAAGCTTCTATTTTGTTAAATCATACAAATAGGCATATTTGTTATAGAAGCTTCTGTTGCTCTCAAAAAGAGGGCTCTGCCATCCGCCATCTATAAGTCTATGATGATTAAATTTTTATGTTGCCTTGATTAGACCATGGTGCCCATTCTTTGGTCAGGAACTAGGCCAGATAATTGCCGTAAAGATATTTTGTAAACATGATTAGCGTTTATAGACTGTTGACTTTTAGGAAGTTACCTTTGATAAGGTGGATGGACTTCATCCAATCAGCTGGAGGCCTTAAGAACGAAGTTGAGGTTTCTTAGAGAAGAAATTCTGCCTCAAGACTGTAACAGATCCTGCCAGAGTTTCCGCTCTGCTGGCCTAACCCATGAATTGCAGAATTGCCAGCGCCACAATCGCTGTATAGTACACACACACTCACACACACTCACACACACGCACAAACCCTACTGGCTCTGTTTCCCTGAAGAATCCTGTCAGATGCAAAGTCTATATTTGCCTCTCATCATAAACATGTGCCTATCATTCAAACACTATAGGTGGGGTATTGTGCTAGGCTCTGAGGTTGAAAAAGAGGAAGATAATTATTTGGTGCTCATGGTATTACCCAATTCTGAATAAATGTCAACATTTTAGTCATTGTTGGTTTTATATTGCTCAAATATTTAGCATTGTTAAAATGTGCATTTTGTAGGCTCATTTTAATGTTCCAGAATACATTTAATAGTGGTATCTTTCTGCTCAGCATCACTGTTCTTTTAGCTTAGAAAGATTTTAGTGGTTACAGTTTATTTAAATAGGAGACAGATCTCTGTTCTATAGCCCATACAATACACATACAACCAATTACTGGATTTTATAAAATAGTGTACTTCTATACCATTATTTAAAATGTAATTTTTCAAAACCTTCCTAGATAATAGTATAAATGTACAAATTCATAGGTCAATCTTTTAAATATGTTGGTTACATTTGCATAGAGATGAAAGTTGACATTTATGAAGTGCTATTTTCTGTTCATGCTCATGGTTGAATGCCAGTCACATTGTGCAGTTGAGGGCCCTGGACAAAGCAGCCTCATGGAGACCTCATGGTGTTAAGTCACAGTCTAGCTGCCGGTTGACCTGGAGAAATGGGTTGGAGAAGGACTAGGGCTTGGAAATCAGAGTTGTTGAAGTCAGTTCATTTGGTGTGAGAAACTTCCAGTCTACCTGTCTCTGAAAAGAGAGGTTGTAAGTGGCAGTTTTAATTATTGAGGCTGCATGTCTGGTGTCAGCTTTGATCAGCACCATTGCAGCTGTTCTCTGTCAGGACAAGATGATGATCTCTTTGTCTGAAAGTTTATCCCACAGGTGCATGGGTATACACATGCACACACACACAAACACATGCTCACAAGCAAATACACACCCATTTGGGCCAGACTCGTGGCCAGGTTGTAAGCAGATATGAGACCCCACTCTTATTTTGGGTTAACTTTTTCATTGCTTTCTTCTAGGACTAGGTAACAGGAACTATGATTTTCTTTCACTCATGATGAAATCCATGTTGTTTAGCACAGGCAGTTCATTGGCCTGCTTTGATCTCGATGATCCATTAATATCCATAGTGGGGAATGCCCCCCCAATCAGACTTGACAGACCTCCTATTCACAATAGTCTTCCTTCTCCATTTCGCTCTTGCTGCCTTTCCTATCCTATTTGTGTGACCTTGACTCAATGACTTGAACTTTCTGAACATCAGTTTCTTCAACTACTAACCAAAGGGGCCCATGTTAATACAAATTATTTCATTATTAAGTGAGATGACTGATAATCGTCCTTTATTCTGCCATGTCTGCTTCTTCCCCCCAACCCCTCTTATTTCATTCCAGGGAAGGCCAGCTACAGATGTTTGCAGTCTCATAAAGTGGGAAGCAGGTGAGCCTCATACAACAGACTAAAAACAAATTTAGGGAGGATGGAGGGCAGGGCAGGGATCAACAACAAAGGACAGGTGTCAATAAACAAGTCATATGCAAGACAGAAACCAATCAGAGAGCACTGATCACTTCAGCACTGCTTAAAATGTGGCCCTTGCCCATCAGATGCATCTCAAGTGCTTGTTATAAACACAGAGGTTCCTTGTTTGCACTCAGGGTTCTCTGAATCTGGACATGGCAGCTAGGCATAGGATTCTTTTTTTTTTTTTTTTAAACAGGTCACAGAGTGATTCTAAAGAATTTGAGAACAATTAGCCTAGGAAATGTCTATCACTGTGATTGTTTTGAAGAGAATACAGATGTGTAAATATTTAGCTGCTATCTGTGATGGATTTTTATGTTTGAAATAGAAATTGATCATCTACACCCCCACCCCCTTCTCTCTCTGTCCTTCTCTGCACGTCCACACTCACAGGTGCACTTGGCCAGGATAAACAGGGCTACCTCTAACTTCCCCAAAGACCTGGGGTAGTGTAACGCACTGCCTTGATTACAAGCAAACAAACAAACAGCTGTTCTTCTAAGTCTTTAAATCTTTTGGCAGATAGGCTATTGCTTATAAACACATAAACTAGATAAATAGCAAAATCAAGTGCATTCTAGAAGCCTCAGGCCTCTAGCTGTCCCAGGGGTGTGCAACCTTTCAGAATCTCTGGGCCACACTGGAAGAATGGGGGGACATTGGGAAGCTCAGCCTCCAAAATGTCACCATGTCTGCAAAGTAGGTGAGAAATAAAGTTTTTACAGGTGGATAATGTAGATAATATAACAGCCTTACATCGTCTCTCAGATTGGTGTTTCTTTGGCTACAGCGGTATTCTCACTCCTTGCCTTCGCCCCAGATCTCCCTTGCTCTTGTGATGGGTGTCTTAGGAACATCTCTTTCAATCTGGTAAGGGGAAGGGGTGCTCCAGCATAGCCCAGAGACGGAGCATCTCCCTCTTACCCTATCCCCCACTTGCTAGGGGAGTTTCAGAGAGATTGCTAAGTTTCTTTCTTTGTTTTCTTTTTTTAAGATTTTATTTATTTATTTTTAGAGAGGGGAAGGGAAGGAGAAAGAGAGGGAGAGAAACATCCATGTGCAGTTGCCTCTCGTGTGCCCCGCACTGGGGGCCTGGCCCGCAAGCCTGGCATGTGCCCTAGACTGGGAATCAAATTAGCAACGCTTTGGTTCGCAGGCTGGCGCTCCATCCACTGCACCACACCAGCCACGGCAAGATCTCTAACTTTTTGAAACTAAAGTTTTTTATCTGAATAATGGGAAAATAAGTCTGTTGTATCTAACTCAGAGTTATTATGATGCTTCAATAGACTAATAATTGTAAAAGATGATTTCATTGTTTCGTGGAATAGGGTATCATTCCATCTCAGCTTTAATTCTTTTGGTCTATAGTCATATTTATATTATTATTATTGTTATTGCTATCATCACTAAAATAATACATGCATAATAAAAACAAATCCAATAGTCCAAAAGCTTCATTCATGATGAAAATTCTTCATTTCACTGAATCCCAGCTATAATCTCACTCTCTGAATACAACAAATGTGTTTTAAATTCTCACCCAAGGATATGTTTATTGAATTTTAGAGAGACAGGAAGAGGAGAGAGGGAAAGGGAAGGAGGGAAGAAGATGAGGAGAGGAGAAAGATAAAGAGAGAGAAACATCAGTGTGAGAGAGAAACATCAACTGGTGGCCTCCCTTACATGCGCAGACCTAGCATCCATCCTGTAACTAAGATATGTGCCCTGACCGGGAATCGAACCCACGGCCCTCTCATGTACAGGATAATGCTCCAACTGACTGAACCACCCAGTCAGGGTGAGACACCTAATTTTAATCATTTATTAATGTTATATCACAATGTTTCAGTAACATTTCTATATGTCTGTTTTGATTAATTCACTTTATTTCTTCATTCTATTTAAAGTCTATATTGTCTCCATATCCCTTTTTCAAAATGCCCTCTTTACCCTACATCAAACACAAAGAGAAAAACTGAGTTTGAAAAAAATAGAGAATTTCTTTTTCATTTTTAAGATCTAGACATCCTGTCTGGGAAGAGCATCGCTCCGAGACCAGAGGGTAGCCCACTGCTCCCCATACCTGTGGGCTGCCAGAGAGAATACTTTCAGTGTGTTGTTATTGATCCTATCACAGGACAGAATATGGAGAAAAATTCAGAACAACCTGACAAAGTGTATCTCAAAATCATATGAGAAATGCATTGCCCTGCTTAGTCACGATTTAATGGTTTTTAAGCTTCAGAGAGTTTGAGTCTTCTTTGAAAACATTTTTTCCCCTATATACCTTTGCTTACCAGTATTAACATGCACAATTGGACTCAAATTCCTGCAACTGTCAAAATAAATGAGATGGAGTACAAATTCCATTGGGTGTTTTTTATTGTTGTTTTTGCCTCTGGGTTTGTTTTACAAACCAATTATTCACAAAATGTGGCATTTCACTATTTTTCTTAGGGCTGTGAATAAAGGTTTAGCATATATCAATGACTTATTTTCACTTGCAATTGCACAGGAAGAGGGTCCCTCAAGAGGGTTGGAGTGCATGGGGAAAAAAAGACATTTCTCATAAGGAGAAATGAAAGGACGGCTCACATTACCCCAGGAAAGATTCAGGGGAAATGAATGATCAGTGTGGAGAAAGATTCCCCTGTTTACTAAAGATTACACAATTCACATACAGACTCAAGAATTTCACCTGGATGCAGTTTAAAAAAATATTTGAGGCATAGTATTTAATTTATAAGAATTCTACTACAGACGAATGGTTAGTCAAATTAAACTAGCTTCATCAAATTAGAAGAATGGTTTAGGATAAATATTAATTAATGGATAAATTAACTGGTGTAAAATTTGTTCCTTTAGCTACCTGTTTAAAACATGCTCTTGTAACAGGGACTTAATTTCTTCAGGATTTTATAAATAATGTTGATAGAAAATGACTACACTTTATGCACAGAGGAAGCGTATGCTATGAAAAATAATGCTCTTACTTGAATAGAGCTTTTGCTCTATTTTTTTTCAGTGTGCTTGGTATTTGTCCACTGGCATCAATCTTATGTGAATTCCATGAAATGGTGAGCAGATAGACATATTTTGTAGACGAGTAAGCTGGGTTTCAAAGACTTGCCTGCAGTAAAAATGAACCAGGAGCTAAGCCTGGACTGGAATCCACTTTTGTTTATCTCTCATCTCTGTGATGGTTCTATAAAAAGTAAAGTTCTAGCTGGAGCTGAAAGAACATAACATCACATTTTTTTTTATCGTTAGCCAAATCTTTATCCATCTTCAAATTTACTTCAAATTTCCTTTCTCCAAGAAGTTCTTTATACGTTTTCTTATTCCATCATGATATCTCCCATAATGATAATGCCAGTAATGTACAGATGTGTTTCTGCTAAGCTCCTAGGCGCCTACAGAATGGAAGAGGTGCTCACTCCGCGTTTGAAAAACATGCTTCCTTTCCTCTGTAGACAATGAGAAGAATGATGAGTTGGAATTGAATACAACCGTGATTCACTTGAATGAAATGTCCTTTTATATTTTGTCAAATATAACCACCCCCAATAACTTCTGTTTTGATTTCTTCTTGTGATAGACCATTTAGTATATCAGGATTGCAGAACACTAGGTTAATACAGACATCTGCTTTATTATATAATATCAATGAATAATTGGAACTTGAAAAAAATTAAAACTTTTTAAAAGTATTTTTTATTGATAATGCTATTACGGTTTTCCCAATTTTCCCCCTTTCTATCCCCCTCTGCCCTGCCCCCCTAACCCTCCAGCATCCACCCCCACTTAGTTCATGTCCATGGGTTGTACATATAAGTTCTTTGAGTCCTCTGTTTCCTATACCATTTTTATCTCTTCCCATTTATTTTATGCCTACTAATTATGCTTCTTCTTCCCTGTACCTTTTCCCCCCCATTCCTCCCTTCCCACTCCCCACTGAACTCCCTCCATGTGATGTTCATTTCTCTGATTCTGTTCCTGTTCTAGTTGTTTGCTTGTTTTTTGTTTCCATTGTTTTTCTTTTAGGTTCATTTGTTGGTAGTTGTGAGTTTATTGTTATTCTACTGTTCATATTTTTTATCTTCTTTTTCTTAGATAAGTCCCTTTAACATTTCATATAAGGGCTTGGTGATGATGAACTCCTCTAACTTGACCTTATCTGGGAAGCACTTTATCTGCCCTTCCATTCTAAATGAAAGCTTTGCTGGATAGAGTAGTTTTGGATGTAGGTCCTTGCCTTTCATGACTTCAAATACTTCTTTCCAGCCCCTTCTTCCTATAAAGTTTCTTTTGAGAAATCATCTGATAACCTTATGGGAACTCCTTTGTTGGTAACTGTCTCCTTCTCTCTTACTGCTTTTAGGATCTTCTCTTTGTCTTTGATCTTGGGTAACTTAATGATGATGTGCCTTGGTGTGTTCCTCTGTGGGTCCAACTTCTTTGGGACTCTCTGGGCTTCCTGGACTTCCTGGAAGTGTGTCTCCTTCACCAGATTGGGGAAGTTTTCCTTCATTATTTGTTCAAATAAGTTTTCATTTTCTTGCTGTTCTCCTTCTGGCACCCCTATAATTTGGATAGTGGAACATTTCAGGTTGTCCCAGAGGTTTGTAAGACTCTCTTCACTTTTTCAAATTCTTGTTTCTACATTCTGTTACGGTTGGATGTTTATTTTTTCCTTTTGTTCCAAATCATTGCTGAGTCCTGGTTTCCTTCCTGTCACTGTTAGTTCCCTGAATATTTTGCTTTATTTCATCTTGGGTATCTTTCATTTGTTTTTTCATTTTCTGACCAAGCTCTATCAGATCTGTGAGCATTTTCATTACCAGAGCTTTAAATTCTCCATCAGATAGGTTGGCGATCTCCTCCTTGCTTAGTTCTCTTTCTGAGGTTATGCTCTGTTCTTTCATTTGGGCCATATTTCTTTGTCTTGGCACTATTGATAGGTTGTAAGGAGGCGGGGTCTTAGGTATTCACCCAGGCAGGGCAACCCTCCTTGCTGCATTGCCCTGCTGCCTGTGGGGGAGGGGCCAGTGAGGAAGAGTGCGCTTGCCTGCTTGTCTGTAGCGCACTTTCCAATGGATTCTCACGTGAGGCTAGGAGTATGTCCCACTGTGGCAGCCCCAGTGGTAGCCTGCAGTCAGCTCTGAGTCTCAGTTTCCCCTTAAGTAAGCCCCTCCCTCGTGGTCCGCCACTTAGCTGTGGTTTTTCTCAGCTGACTGGCCCACATGGTCCACCTCCTTACCGGTCTGGTTGGTCTGGTTGATTTTTGTTTTAATTCCTTGGTTGTCAGAGTTCCATGCAGTTTGATTTTCTGGTGCTTCTGGTTGTTTATTGATTTTAGATTGGTTGTTATCCTCCTTTTGGTTGTGTGAGGAAGCGAAGGGTTTCTACCTACATCTCCATCTTGGCTGGAACTCCAAAAATAAAAACTTTTAAAACAGCACCAAAATTTAAGAAAGTAATACTTGGATATAAATGTAACAAAAAACATACAGGGTCTTTATGCAGAAAACTATAATTCTTATGAAATAAATCAACTTTGATGTAAATAAATGGAGAGATATTCCATGTTCATGGATTTGAAAAATCAATATTGTTAAGATGTCAGTTGTTCCAAATTTGATCTATGGAGTTTACACAATTGCAATAAAAATACCAGCAAGCTATTTTGTAGATGTAATCAAACTGACTATAACATTTATAGGAGAGACAAAAAACTTAGATAGCTAACAGAATACTAAAGAATACAAAGAATTTGAAGAGTACAAACTATGTGATTTTATGATACATTATGAAGTTGCAGAAATCAAAAAAGCAGAGGATTGGTTACAGAATAGAGAGCTCAGGAATGGAGCCACACAGATACACAGTTTGCTGATCTCAGGCAGTGCGGCAAAGACAGTTCTAGAGGAACGGATGGTCTTTTCAACAAAAAATGCAAATACACCAACAAATTGGATGGACATATGCAATAACCAAAAATTCATTATGGAATTTGATGCCATCTCTCTAACGTTCAGGAATAACAAATCTGTAGAGCTGGAGAGATTACTACTTGCCAGAAGACAAGGCAGAAGTGGAGGGACACGGGGGTGCTAATATGCAATGGTAACAAAAAGAAATTTCTCTGTGTTGTTGAAGTTATCTGTATCTTTTTTTAAATGATTTTTTAAAAAAGATTTTATTTATTTTTTAGACAGAAGGGAAGGGAGGGAGAAAGACAGGGAGAGGAACATCAATGTGTGGTTGCCTCTCACGTTGTCCCCACTGGGGATCTGGCCTGCAATCCAGGCATGTGCCCTGACTGGGAATCAAACCGACGACCCTTTGGTTTGCAGCCTGCGCTCAATCCACTGAGCTACACCAGCCAGGGCTATCTGTATCTTGATAGGGATAGGAGTTACAAGAATCCATTCTTGTTATAAAACAAGCACAGAACTATATATGCACACATACAAATGAATGCATCTAAAAAAACCAGTGAGAATTCAGTGAGATCTGTAGTTTGGTTAATAGTATTTTATTAATGTCAATTTCCTGCTTTTGATATTATATTGGAGTTACATAATGTTCCACCGTTGAGGTAATCTAGGAAGGACACTGTACTATTTTTTCAAATTCTTTGTCTATAATTATTTAAAAATAAAATGTTAAAAGGAAATTCCTTATAGCATTAATTTGTTTTTTAAGATTTTCATAGTATAAAACTTTACAACCCTAATCCATCTGATTTAATTTTATATCCCTTCCAGACAATACACATGTTTTATATTATTACAACCAATTATAAAACAGTTCAATTCTTTTTCTAATTGCATTGCATTTCTTTAAAGAATATTTACAAATTTGATGTAACTGGAAACCTAACATGCAATTACATTTATATAATGTAAAAATAAATTTGGCAAATCATTGGACATTTTATTTGCAATTGATTTTTTAGAAGTTAACTATATTTGAATATGTGTTTCTTTTAAAAATTAATAGGCTTTATTTTTTAGAGTAGTTTTAGGTTTACATAAAAATTGAGAAAGTACAGAGTTCCTAATATACTCTCTCCTTCCCCCTAGTTTCCCCTATTGTTAACACCTTGCATTAGTTTGGTACATTTGTTAAAAATAAAGTGAACCAATATTAATATACTATAACATGACATATGTACTTTATATTAGGGTTTGTTCTTGATGTACAATTGTGTGGGTTTTGAAAAATACATAATGTCTTGTATTGCCATCACAGTGTCATAAAAAATAGGTCACTGATCTAATCACCCCCATGGTCTACCTATTCATCCCTCCCTCCTTTCCCCTGAACATGGCAAACACTGATCTTTTCACTGTCTCTCCAGTTTTGCTTTTTCCAAAACACCATATAGTTGGAGTAATGTAGTATGTACTTTTCTCAGACTGGTTTCCTTCACTTAGCAATACGAATTTAAGTTTTCTCCATGTCTTTTTGTGGCTTGCTACTTCATTTCTCTATATTACTAAACAATATTTTTATATGAATATTCCACAGTTTATTTATTTACCTATTAAAGAGCATCTTGGTTTTGATGATTATGAATAAAACTGCTATAAGCATTAGTGTGTAGGTTTTTGTGTGGACATAAATTTTCAGTTCATTTGGGTAAATATCAAAGAGTGTGACTGAGGAAAAATCTGATAAAAATGACTTAGCTTTCTAAGAAATTGCCAGACTCTTCCTAGCTACCGTTTCCCACCACCGCCTGCAGTGGTTGCTCCATGTCCTGGACACGTCGGTGTTGTCGGCGTTTGCATTTCGGCCTATTCTAATAGGTGTGTTACGGCCTATTCTAATAGGTGTGTTACAATAATTCCCCATTATCTCATTATTTTACTACGATGTAAGATGTTGAGCATGTTTTCATAGGTTTATTTACCATCTCTATCTTCTTTGGAGATAGGTCTGTTCAGATTTTGCATCCATTTTTTAATTGGGTTGTTTGATTTCTTATTCTTGAGTTGTAAAAGTTTTTTAATATTTTGGATATAAGTCCTTTATAAGATCTGTATTTTGAGAATGGGGACAAGGGTATTCAGGAACTGCTATAAAGGACACATGGACAAAACCAAGGGGGAGGGTGGAAGCAAGGGAGGGAGGTAGGTTTGCCTGGGGTGGGGGTGGGGGTAAATGCAGACAACTGTAATTGAACAACAATAAAATAATTTTAAAAAAATCTGTATTTTGAAATATATTCTCTGTCTATGGCTTGTCCTTATATTCTGTTACAGTATCTTCTTCGGAGCAAAAGTTTTAAATTTTAATGAAGTCCAACTTACCAATTTTTTCTTTCATTGTGTCATGTTCTCTTCTTGATTTAATCATTCTTTAGGAAAAGCTCTGTAAATGATATTACTAAATAAAAGTTTTGGAACAGTACATAAAACCAGTTAAATTTATAAAAATTCTTTCCATACATTTTAGATTTTAATGGATGTCATGTGAGGAAAGAAAGACACATTATTTTCTCCATTTTTAAGAGAGTGAAACTGAGAAAAATTTAAGTGAATTACACAAGAATGAGGGCATTTGGTGGCAGAACCAGGTCAAGTACAAACATATTCCTAAGCTGAGATTTTTACACCAAGTCAGAGAAAATAAATAAATATTCTGTGTTCACTTATTTTGTGCTTAAAAGTGATTACTTCATAATTTTTAAAATGCTTCTTTTGATTACATAACTTTTGAGGGAGAATGTCAAGAATGGAGAGCGGAGAAATGTATTCATAATTTTTGAGGAATGCAACTATATGGTGATAAAACAATGAAAATAATAATGATGGTTAGCATATGTTAAGTACTCCTGCTTAAACAGGCACAATGATAGTGTGAAATAATTTAATTTTTATATAATATTTTACTACAATAATTCCCCATTTCTAGATGAATGGCTAAGTCTTTAAAAAGTCAAACACTTAGTAAGACCGGTATCATATAGTCATTTTCAGATTTGGAATTCAAAACAAGGTGTTCTTATCCTTAAACAGCATATTCCTGTCTTCCCATTGATACAAAGTAGGGCAAAGAGCTAGAGGAGAATCCGGGGTTATCCACAACAGATTCTGAGTGGTGGGTTTTGATTTTCTTTTTTTCATTTTCCCAAACTAGGTGGAAGATTTGCTTTAAGCCTAGAGACTTGTGTTTCTTTTTCTTTCTTTTCTTTTTTTAGTTGTTGACACTATTATAGATGTCGTCCTCCTCGCTTCCTTTGCCCGCCTCTACTCAGCCCCCAGCCCCCCTCCCTCTGGCCATCACCATACTGTTGTCTGTGTCTATGCTTCTGTGGCACGGGTCAGTGAGTTAAAAATCTGTATTGTTACTGAAGAGAACGGTGTTCGGTGTTCTGTAGGTTTGAGTGGCTCCAGCTTGTGTTTCAAATATGTACAGAGAGAGATGCTCAGCTGTGGATCAATGTTTGACCCCACCGTGTCTGATTAGCCGCCATAATTTGTATTATGCAAATCTCTTTCCTTAATGAGAATTGTTTTGTTAACATCATTGTCCTGACATCCATCTACGAGGGAGGGGGGACCCCCAAAAAACTGGACTTATCTTCTGGAGGGCAGACCCCTTGTAGTACAGGCTTCCCCCACAGGTGAGTGTTCTAGGAACCCATCCGTACCAGTGGACCAGCTGGCATTATTGTGAGAGGTGGTATTTAGCTTCAGTGAATTTCTTTTTTGAAGACTCAATGCGTTTGCCCATTTCATGATGGGTGATTTACGAGTGCACCTGTCCACATCATGCTGAGTGTTCAGCAGTTTTTGACCAAAAATGGCAAACCCCCATGCTCCGCCCTCTCTATTCACCTGATCTCACCCTGAGGAACTTTTATTTTGTTTCCCTGGATGAAAAAAGTCCACAAGAGGAAACATTTTTGACAATATGGAAGAGGTGAAACAAAAACCAGCAGAAGCACTAAAAATCATCAAAATTAATAAGTTCAAAAACTGTTCTGAGCAGTGGAAAAAACATCTTGATAGGTGTATTGCATCAAATGGAGAGTACTTTGACAGTCACTGAAATTTAAACATGTAAGAATAAATACACAAGTTTTTATAATTTTTGGGGCGGTCCACCCTTGTGTTACAGTTCCAGTTATTCAAGGAACAGTTTTAAAAAAAAATTTGTCTCCACTCTCTTCCAGATGGTTTCATAATTATTTTATTTTTTAAAAAATTTTTGCAGGTCTTGGAAGGGAAACTTCAGGGTGCAAGCCAACAAAACATCAAAGCAGGTAATAAACATATGCTTTTTCACTGAGTATTCATTATGTTAAAGCAAATATGTTCTATATCAATTGCAGGTATGGTAAGCTATGAGTCAAGCATATTGTGATTTTATAAGCTGATGTCATTTATTTGGGATACAAATTGATCTTTTTGCTTTGGGGGAGATGGGAGTATTGGGGAATGCATTCAATCATAGCCACAAATCAAATGTTCTTTTAACTCCATTTTCAGAAAAGTTGTATAATTGAGTTCTCTTGCCTTTTTATACTATTTCATGGTTTCAAAAGTGTTTGACCATCATCCTGTGGAGAAAGCCAGGTGGGTACTATTATCCTGAGAACTGTGTTGAGGAAGCTGAAGTTCAGAGATGTAAAGTGAATTATTACAGTGGCATTCAGCTCCCCAGCGGCTGAGTTCAGTCTTCCGACTCCTACTCCTCTATACAGTATTTCGGTGCCGGTCTCCTGGATACAGGATTCCTCAGTAGTCGCAAGTGAAAGAGGGCCCCTTCCAACATCCAAGTCTGTAGGATACAAATGACTGGTCTTAGATGGATTCTTTTTTCATTTGGCTCCAAAATACTTTTTCATGAAAGGAAGTAGGAGAAGTTTTCACTGGAAAATTCTTAATTTCAGAATTTGGAATAGGCCAATGGGCCATAGAGGCCCTGAGATTCAATGAGCCATCCATCCTAACTAAAAATGTTTCCTCTACCCTTCCCAAAGGATGCATTTCCTGCCTTTGACAGAAAGTTTCTAATGATGGGGTAATATATTTCCATTTTTTAAAATTTCTGAGTTTGGCATTTTCTTCTCAGAGCAAGTTCATGTTTTATTTCGCTCCACTTCTATTGGTTCTCAGGTTTGCCATGTGTATGGGTAGTTCTGTTTGTTGTGTGGAAGACTAATTTATTCAATTGATTTAAAATTTTACTTTGACTCAAACAATTTTCCTGAAAACCTTCAGCTGTTGATACCACCTTTTAAAGGTGATTTCAGTTTTCACTAAATTTAAAATTCTTCAAGATGTGTTAAACCACAACCCCTTTGCAGTTACTGGGGTAGCCGAGTAGTAGTTGCGATACTTACAGTGGGGAGCGATGGACCTCATTTAGCGTAGCCAAGGGGGAAGGACTGCCGGGGATTATCTTTCAGCCTGCTTTTTAGTTGCTTGATGCTTTGTACAATAGAAGGAGGTGGTTAAATTGGTCCAGGGATGTGGAATAAATGTCGGGATAGCGATTGGGAACTTCGCTTTTCCTCGAAAAGTATTATTGAATAGACAGTTTCAGTCAGTGGTGGAATTTATTGTACTGAAAAGGCACAAATCTCATGGTTAGTTAATAAAATAATAAATTAAAGCATTATATTTAGGAAAAATTATGTAGCTCATTAAACTCTTATGGGGAAAGAGACACAATAATAGCGCTGAAGAATAATTGCGTTCTTAGGGCCACAAGAGGCCAGCAGGAGTCCAACCAAGGGTATCTGAGAAAGTAACTCGTAATGACTTGACTCTGCCCCCACTCTGACTCTCTAAGGAACCTCCTATCCCTGATTACATTAGGATGATAAAAGCCATAAGAGATGTGACAAACCATAATTATGAGTGCTACTAGCTGCGGCCCACTAACTTCACGTTTGAGTAAAGTCGGGTGGAGAGTGGGCATGTTTAATCAGTAAAAAAGATGAGATCGCTCAGGGGAAGTCTGTATTAAGAATGAAAGACTTACACTGAGCACATGGCTAAGGGATCTTCCTGGGTGTTGATGATCTACTGATATCCCTGATGTCTGTAGGACATAAATTACATGCTTTAGAAACCTCTCTTGTCTTAGTGTTTGAGCCTGATTTCATTATTGCATGAAAGAGAATCTGTGAGGGAGCAGCCATTTTAGTGTGAGGATCTGTGGCTAAAAAAGATGTCCAATGTAGGTAATTTATTTTAGGGTGACTCTGTATTAGAAAACTAAGTCTTGAATGTGGATACTGATATGAAGCTGTCATTTAGTTCAAAATAGATTTAGGACATCAATAATCATCCCCACTCATAAAAACAGGATTTAAAAAATATATTTTCTTATCAAATTTTCTGACCATTAACAGATCAATAATTTATTGTAAAAATATGGAAAATACAGAAGGAAAAAAACAGAAATTTATGTGCTATGTATAATATGTTACTGATGAAAATCTCATTTTTTTTCCTGTAGATCTTTCTATTGATTTTTATGTGTGCATGTGTGCTTTATCTAGAGCTTTAGTTCATAAAATTGATGCTCTGCAGTGTCCATTGTTTTGTGAACTGGTTTCTCATGTAACACTTCATGCATAGTTTTATGTTATTGAACTTCATTCTGATTTTGGTGTATATCATTTCACTATTTCCATGTGCTGTAATTTATTTTGCCAATGCCTAATGGGTCCATGTTTTTTCTGTAATAAGCATTCTGTGTTTAGAAATACTTACTATATTCATGATATTTCTTCAGGATAGATTCCAATTTGTAGAAACATCGGAATGAATGGCCTATGTTGTTTTTAACCTTTTAATACATATTACTGAAAGCCTATTCCCATGCTGCATATCCAGGATTAGATGGACATATTAAAATAACATGGTTTGTAAATTTTATAAAATCATGTGGCATTTGATGCTGTAGCAACAGTCTGTGCCCGAGTGATGTTAAGATTTCTCTGATGCTTGGTACTGGCAGCCAATGTCCTAGGGCAGAGACTGGAAAGTTGTGTTCAGTTGAAAATGCAGACACTGGCTTGTACCCCATCCTGGCCAAATTCCTTCATCCTTGTTCCTGACTCTGCCCTCCATGAGCCTCTTAGTGAATGTCGATGAGCAGCTCTGGCTTACCTGGTAGTGACCTTGAGAAGGTTCTTGCCACAAATGGCTACATACTTCTTCATCAAACTGTGGATCTTCTAAGTCTCCCCTAGAGTTTCTGCCCATTAATATGAATATCATAACAGGAAACGTAATGGTCATCAGAGACCATGATGGTATGGTCTTTAAGGAAAAGAACAAAGCCATTTTGAATTAATATTCAGCTTTGGCATCAGCATATGGTGCTGTCCTGTAGAAGGTGACACTTGATTTTGTTTAAAGCTCCACATTTGGGGCTAGAAAATTGAAAACACAGATCCCATAGTTTAACAGAATTCCATGGCTGGCCAATTAGAATTAATAGATTATCGATCTGTTTAATGATTAGTGGCACATTATTTGTTCATAAGCTTCACTATGGCCTATTTGCTTGATTTGGAGACCAGTCCAATAAAAGCCTTGGGCTGGACCTCACTTGCTTTTCCATGCAGCACAGGCCCGTGTGGCTCGAAGCCTCCTTACCTCTGCCGTCTCTAGAGTGCATCAGTACCTTTTCCTTTGTGAACACTCTGTTTTCAGAGGCTTCTTTTCCTTTCTCCCTTCTGAGACTGTAAGTCCTTTCCATTGTGAAATGCTCTGGCTTTGCAAGCAAGATCTAAGGCTCTGTGTCCAATTGTACCATCATCTATTAGTGACTGCTAGGCTTGGCTAAGCTTCCAATTATGTGACTGTTCAATATTGAGGGACCTGAAATGACAGCGTGTTAGTGACCTCACCTGCTTCAAGGAAGGAATTCTAATCTTTGAATACATAACAAAAGGAATCTTTTGATAACATTTAGGCACTGAAAGCTCTGTAGTTTGAAGAAGATAGTGAGCTTTTGAAAAACTCCAGTCTCTAAACCTCAATTACATACACTGAATTGTTAAGAACTTAACTTTCATGTATAAAAGTGAGTTTTTCCATTTTTCAAGTGTTAGTGAAATTGAGGCTATGAATTGGATTCTGATTCATAAAATGAAAGTTCAAACACTCTTTCAATAAATGCAAGAAGGGGTATAATGAAATAGTTTAGCAGTTTTACGGGTTTTTTTTTTCCCCTTTACACGACTTCTCTTAGTTTGAGACTGGCTGCTCTATTTCACAGACAGCACACTTTTGAGACACCTTCTAAATGAGAGGTTAAGAGTGTAGATGCTGGAGCCCAGTGCCATCAGTTCAAATTTTGTTTCCACTGGAATGTAGCTGTGTAACTTTGGATCTGCCCTTATGTTCCCCGTATGCAGTGTTTTCATCTGCATAATAAGGATGATGAGAATTAAATGAGTTAATGTCAGTAAGTCCTAGAACAGGACTTGGCACAAAGTGCTTTCTTTTTACACGTGAATGTATGAATATTTGTCAGTATTATTTTCCTGCTGGAGGTATATGTAGCAGATGTGTGATGTTTTTTCTGCATGGCATTCCTTCATCTCTTGCTAAGGAGTTTTAAAAATTTTATTCTGAGAAACAGCTTTCTTCTACTCTGTGTCTTGGTTAGACTGTCAGTTGAGATACCCTGTCCTCCCCTAGCTATGGAATAAAGTCACACGTTGTATTCACAGTTTAAATAAAGCAGTATATCAGGTCCCCCCATTTTAGGGATATAATTTTTTAACTTCCATCCCTACCTCCTTCCCCTTGGCAACCATCAGTTTGTTCTCTATATCTATGGGTCTGTTTCTGTTTTGTTTTATTCATTCATTTGTTTTGCTTTGTTTATTAAGTAAATTAGTTTTTTAAAATTATTTTATTGTTGTTCAATTATAGTTGTCTGCATTTTAGTTGTCTGCATTATAGTTGTCTGCATTATAGTTGTCTTCATTATAGTTGTCCCCACCCCAGCCAAACCCACCTCCCTCCTTTGCTTCCATCCCCCACCCTTGCTTTTGTCCATGTGTACTTTATAGTTGTTCCTGAAAACCCTTTCCCCCATTATCCCCTCCCATCTCCCCTCCAGTTACTGTCACATTGTCCTTAATTTCAATGTCTCTAGTTATATTTTGCTTGCTTTTTTCTTTTGTTGATTAGGTTCCAGTTAAAGGTGAGATCCTATGGTATTTATCCCTCATTCTCTGACTTATTTCACTTAGCACAATGCTCTCCAGTTCCATCCATGCTGTCGCAAAAAGTAGGAGCTCCTTCTTTTTCTCTGCTGCATCATATTCCATTGTATAAATGTACCATAGTTTTTTGATCCATTCATTTACTGATGGGCACTTAGGTTGCTTCCAGCACTTGGCTATTGTAAATTGTGCTGCTATGAACATTGGGCTGCATAAGTTCTTTTGGATTGATGTTTCAGGGCTCTTAGGATATAATCCCAGCAGTGGAATTGCTGGGTCAAAAGGCAGTTCCCTTTTTAGTTTTATGAGGAAATTTAATATTGTTTTCCACAGTGGCTCACCAGTCTCCATTCCCACCAACAGTGCACTAGGGTTCCCTTTTCTCCACATCCTCTCCAACATTTGCTTGTTGATTTGTTTATGATGGCTATTCTCACCGGTGTGAAGTGGTATCTCATTGTGGTTTTAATTTGCATCTTTCTGATGGCTAGTGATGCTGAGCATCTTTTCATATGTCTCTGGGCCCTCTGTATGTCCTTATTGGAGAAGTGTCTGTTCAGGCTCAATTTTTTAATTGGGTTCTTTGTCTTCCTGGAGTGGAGTTGTGTGAGCTCTTTATATATTTTTGAGATCAAACCCTTGTTCAAGGTATAATTGACCAATATGTTTTCCCATATAGTTTGTTCTCTTTTAATTTTAATGCTATTTTCTTAGCCATGCAGATGCTTTTTAATTTGATGAATTCCCGTTTGTTTATTCTTTCCTTTATGTCCCTTGCTTTAGGGGACATATCAGTGAAGATGTTGCTGCATGGAATGTCTGAGATTTTCCTGCTGATGTTTTCCTCTAGAACTTTTATGGCATCATGACTTGTATTTAAGTCTTTTATCCACCTTGAATTTATTTTGTGTACGGTGTAAGTTGGTGATCGAGTTTCTTTCTTTTTTTTTTTTTTTTGCATATAGCTGTTCAGATCTCCCAACATCATTTGTTGAAGAGGCTATTTTTACTGATTTTATGCTTCTTCCCCCTTTGTCAAATATTAGCTGACCATAGAGACTTGGTTTATTTCTGGGTTCTCTGTTCTGTTCCATTGGTCTATGAGTCTGTTCTTGTGCCAGTACCAGGCTGTTTTGATTACAGTGGCCTTGTAATACAGTAAGGAGATTGTTTTGGGATAATAAGGTCCCTGGGGCCATCATGGGGACCAGAGTGGCTGCAGCCCCAGGCCCAAAGCCTGCCAGGTCTGCCTCAGGATTCTTGGGAGAGAGCCAGGTCAATGGCTCCCTCCCCTGCCAGACAGGGAGGTTTGAGCAGCACCAGGGTGGACCTGGACACTTGAAGTCACTGGTGGGAATAAGAATGAAGGGGCAAACACACGGGGACAGTGGACAGCTGTGGACAGCTGGAAAGAGTTGGGCAGTGATGGACCCTGACCAGGATAGTCTCTGGTCCGGTTGGAGAGTTGGGCTGCATGAGAGGCCAGGAGCTTGTTGGGAGTGGCAGACTTGTACTGGAGGAATTGTTTTCCTTTTTTAGATTCTACATATAAGTGAGATCATATGGTGTTTGCCTTTCTCTGACTTATTTCATTTAGAATAATACTTTCTAGGTTCATCCATGTTGTCTCAAATGGCAAGATTTCATTCTCTTTTTTTATTGCTGAATATTATTCCATTGTGTGTATTTATATACACATCATCTTTATTCATTCATCTATTGATGAAAATTTAGGTTGCTTCCATATCTTGGCTATTACTAGTGATGCTGCAAAGGACATAGGGGTGCACAGATCTTTTTGAACTAGTGTATTTGATTACTTCGTATAAATACTCAGAAGCGGAATTACTGGGTCATAACACAGCTCTACTTTTAATTTTTTGAGGACTCTCCACGTGTTTTCCATAGCAGCTGCACTAATTTACAATCCCACCAAGAGCACACGAGGGTTCCCTTTTCTCCACATCCTCGATAGCACTTGAGATTTGTTGATTTATTGATGATAGCTATTCTGACAGGTATGAGATGGTATCTCATTGTGGTTTTCAACTGGCATTTTCCTGATGATTAGTGATATTGAGCATCTTTCCATATGACTGTTGGTCAGCTTTATGTCCTCTTAAGAGAAATGTCCATTTTTAATTGGATTTTTTGTGTGTGTGTGTGTTTTAAGTTGTGTGAGTTCTTTATATATTTTCAACATTAAACCCTTCTCAGATATATCATTTGTGACTATATTCTCCCATTCAAGGGACATAATTTTTAACCACCATCACTTGCCTGATTTAAATTTAAAATCTGTGCCATGGTATCTATGTTGAAATCCAACCCATTTTAAAATATGACACATGACTTCTTGCAGGTTGGCAACAATTCCAGCACAAAGAATTGTGGTGGTTTCTTAATTTTATTCAACCCACTTAGTATTGAATTTCTCTTCCATGCTCTTTCTAAGATGAGTGTGGTCATCATTTACGCTTAACATCTACAACCTGTGACATCAGGTTTTTAATAGGCTTTATGTGAAATACAATGTTAGAATTTTTCTAAGCATTTAAAAAAATATAACAATTATCTATTTAGGTACTAAGTAGATAATGAGAAAAATAAGCCAGGAAAAGTTGATGGTATTCACTAGGTTTTAACTGAATGGAGCAGTTCCTCATAATAGCAATTGTATCGTAAGGAAATAAAACACTAACTTCATGTGAATTCAATTTAAGTGGTTTTGCATTTTTAAATTACCAAGAAAGATAAATAACTTTGTATAGTTGAAAAAAATTTGTATCAACCTACCCTAGATTCAAATTTCTGTCACATAAAGCCCATTAAAAACCTGATGGATACAGAAATAGAGTTGATACGGAGCAAGGGTAGAACCCTGAAGTGTCTTTTCCCCCTGTTACCTGTATCCCCACAGTTGTCCTGTCTCTGCCCTAATCTTTCTTCAAATATCCCACCTTCATTTATAACTCCTAAAAGTTACGGCATTTAGGAACATCTGCTGTTACTTTAGCATGATTCCTGGAAGTTTCAAATCCTACTTCAATTGTCTGGATCAGCCTTCTAACAAAATGATAGTGTATATTCTGTTGTATTTCAGAAGACATCTCAGCACCCTGAGGATATGATAGAGCTTTTTATACATAGGCAAAATAGCAACCTGCCGGGCTTGTCTGTAGGATGCTAATCTAAACCCTAAGGTAGTTTCATTCCAGTATCATTTTTCCCTCCCTTTGCTTTAGATCATTTTTCCTCTGTCTTTCACACTTAATATATTCTTTTGTTTGAGTTCAATGAGCATTAGAGTACAGATATCATTTCTCCAATAACTATAAGCAGAAGGGAATGGAGGCAGGTGTGAGTAAAGATCACTATATTGTATTTATGGCGATCTCACTGACAAAGGACTCAACCTTTAATACTCTGATATATATAGGAAAGTGTGTGCATGATTTATTTAACATTTAGAATATTATACACTCCACTAATCCTTATCAACTGCTTCAAGGATGTTAATCACTGCTTTAGGTTCAGTGATACAAATGTAAATGAGACAGTCCTTGCCATCAAGGAACTTTTAATCTCTCAGGAGAGAGATGTAACCTGGTGTGCTGCCAAATACAATAGCCTTCAGGTCAAGAAACTTTGATGTTGGATTTACGATATCTGCCAGCTCTCACTAGTCTGTGTGCTAGAAATCTTCCTTTTCTCTAACAGCGCCTTGTTTTCTTATCTTTTGTATTATTTAAAACACTTTATTTACATATTTTTGAGAGGAGGGAGGAGGGAGAGAGAAAAAGAGAGACATCCACATCAATTTGTTGTTCCACTTAACCAAAGATCAAACCTGCATGCAACTCTGGTGTGTTAGGACAGCGCTGTAACCAACTGAGCTACCTGGCCAGTACTCCTCCTTTTTTTTTTTTTTAAGGAGTATTCAATTTGGTTTGTCCCTGTCAGCCATGTATTTCCAATAATTGTCTCCCTTGAATTATATTATTAATTCATATAAGGATTTGATTTACCCAAATGATTTATACTGAGAATACCAGAGTAGAGCAATTTAAAATAGGAAGTCCTGGAAGGTGTCATCTAAGATACTATTGAAGAAGGACAGTGATTTTCTAAAGCTTTTGCCCAGGTTTTTTTTTTTTTTTTCCTCATCTCTCTGTACCTTGCTTCTCCCTGTGTCTGCGGTAGTGCTGTGACTAGCAGGGATCGCTCACCATGTAGAGATAGTAATACTATTCTCTCCAGTTGTGCAAAAACAGTAGTGTGAAATCAGAAGGCATCCATAAAACCTAGGGCCTCTTTTCAGGAGATAGGAATTATCAAATGATGTAAAATTAATCACAAAACATGTCTTGGTCATCGCTGGCCTTGATGGAGAGATACTAGAAGACATTGTATTAGGACGTGATATTTTACTGTAGTATTTTCTGAATTTTAATTTCTCTGTAACATAATTGCTAATGAATAAGGCTGGAAATTTTGGATAAGATTTATAATAGTAAATTCCAGCACCGGCCGTTATCATATCTTGAAGCCATGGTTTAAAACAGGACAAATATTAGTCCAATCTCCTCACAAGGAGAAGTTGTTCTCCACATTTTCCACACCTGGAACTCAGCGGAGAGCTACAAGTGCCTGTAATTCCTAGGCATCTTCAGCACCAGCTAAATAGCCCAAACAGCACACGTTCTTTCCTTCATTCCCTTGAAACAATGCTTGTCTCGGCGAGCTGAGGCCCCATACGTAACTACAACTTCAACTACCACTTATTATCTCCTAGAAACTGTGAGTCACTTCTGCTCTTTGCCCAGTATCCCAAAAAGACTCTTTTATTTCCATCTTTAAAGGAAGATAAATGTGTTAGCAGACTAGTCCTTAGTGCCTCTAGGAAATAGTTATTCAAGCTAAAAATAATGGAGAAGGTGAAATGTGTGCATATTCCAAGTGAGACTGGACAGAGCCCCAAAGACGGCACTGAGGGGAATAATACAGCATTGTCAGTAGGCCTAGATCGGGTGACTTCTCTGTCAGCGGACTTTTTTTATCCCTATACTCCCTTCTAAAATCCTATTAGGATGAAAATGGTTTTGGTAAATGAGCTCCAAATACATCCACACTTTAAAAGTCATTTCATAATTGCTTCTAATCTGGCCATTCACAAGTATAACCTCCAGAGTTTCGCCATCTATCTCCATTATAGGACTTACAATTATTATACAGAAAGAGTATTTTCTGCACATTTCCCATTATTACGTGTTATCATGAAATCGTGCCCATCTTGGGAAAACTAAGTTGTAGTCTGCACATTTCCCTAATTAGAAATGTATTCCTGGTTTTCTTTTCATGTTGAGGGAAAAAAAGGAATCTTATTTTGAAAAAAACAATAGTTGGCTATGGTTTGAGGTTGATGTGCAAATATTTCTTTTTAGGGAATATTAGAATAGTTTAATATGAGAACAATTCATTTCCCTTTTATTATATATGTAAGAAACTTTCATAGCAGCCAGTAACAAAGAAGAGATGTCCCCCCAAGTGAAATTCTAAAATCTGTTTCTACCTGTGAGTTCCATGGGAAGAGCGAGAGCAGAGCCATTCAGCAGAGGCACTGGGTAGCACTTGCAGTGGAAGGTATCGCTGACTACTTGAAGGAGCATCAAGAACATTCTTTCATTTTTGTCTCGGCAACATATTGTGCCACTTTCCTCTGGTTTATTCAATATAAATTATTTCTGTAACATCAGCGAGGTTAAAAAATTTCTAGCCAAACCCAATGAGTGATCTGTTCGATTCTTTTAACAGTTTTATTGAGATATAAGTCACATACTGTAGTGTACACCATTTTAAAGTGCCCATTTCTTTCATTTTTATTACAGTCACAGCATTGTGCAACCATCTACACTATCTAAATGTTAGAACATTTTTCTCATTCTGGAAAAGAAACCTCATACCCCTTAAAGAAACTCCCGTGTTCCTCTTCTCCCAACCTTTAGCAGACACTAACCTGCTCTCTGTCCGCATGCATTTGTTTCTTCTGGACATTTCATATATTCTGTTGGAAAAAAAAGTATGTCTTTTTCTGTAAAATAAAAAAACACATTTTTCATTTTCTCCAATAACTTTATTGATTTGGATGTTTTGAGTATGTCAGCTATCTCCCGCTATTGGCTTCTAATGAGTAGAGGCCAGGGGCACTGCTGAACATCTCCCAATGCATAAGGCAGCCCCACAGCAAGGGGTTATTTGGCCAAAATGTCAACAGTACCAAGAAAGTTCACAAACCACTTTTGACATGTTTGATCAGTCACAGCACCTTCTCCATACACTGCACAAATCTTTTCCATATACTGCACAAATATGTTTTTGTGTTTCAGTTGCATTTTTATTTTTCTTGAAATAATAAAGCACAATACACTGAAAATGTTGCATATTTTCTTTCATCTTCAATATTAAAATGGCTACACAAAAATTCACCAATTTTGATAAGTTTTTTGAAATGTGCACTGATATGACAGCTGTCACAATACAATCTAACAGCATTGTTTCAAATGAAGTTAGAGACAACTAAGTGCTACTAGAGCCATCTTACAGAAAAAACTAAATGGGCTTTTTGGCTAACCTAATACATGGAATCATAATATGTGTTTTTTTTGTAACCGGTATTTTCACATGTTCAGATACATCTGTCTTGTAGCATATATCGATACTTTATTGCCTTTTATTGCCAAATGATATTCCATTATATAGATATACAACATTTTGTTTATTTATTCATGAGTTAGTGAACATACTTGGGTTTTATCTTTATTTGCTATTATGAGTAATTCTATTATGGATATTTGTGCACAAGTGTTTTATGGAAAATTATTTTCATTTCTCTTGAGAATATACCTAAGAGTAGAATTGCTGAATTAAATGGACACTCTATGTATACAATTTTGAGGTACTGTCAAACAGTTTCCCAAAGTAGTTGTCCGATTTTACAATCCTGCCAGCAATTCATGAGGGTTTTAATTTGTCTACATCTTTGTCAGCACATTGGTATTTTTAATTTTAGTCATCCTAGTGGGTATGAAATGGGGTCTTATTACATTTTTCATTTATTTTTCCTAATGACTAATGATGTTGAGCATCTTTTTCATGTGCTTATTGCCCATTTGTATATCTTCTTTGGGGAAGTGACCATATACTCAACTACTTAATTTGATTATTTGTCTTTTAAATTTTGAGTTATAAGACTTTTCTATATATTCTAAGTCCCTTATCAAATAGACAATTACAGTCACCCATCGCTATATCGCGGCTCACTTATTGAGGCTTCACTGTATCGTGGGTTTTTTAAAAAAATATATCTAATTCTGTATTGCGGAGTTTTCGCTATATCGCAGGATTTTGCAGAAAAATTATGTGGGATTTTGCTAAAATTACATAGATTTAAGAGTATAGACAGTATTTAAAAGCATATGAAATGTTTATAAGAGTGTGGGAAAGGTTAACAAGAGAGTGGGAAAGGTTTATAGGAATGCGGGAATGGTTTATAAAGCCTTAAAATATATATAAGTAATAAAATAAATACAATGCTGCCACTTTGCGGATTTTCACCTATTGCGGGGGTCTCTGGAATGTAACTCCCGCGATACGTGAGGGATCACTGTATATCCACTACCATTCTGTGGGTTGACTTTTTGTTTTTCTTTTCCCTTGAAGTAAAAAAAAAAAAATTAAGTTTGGTGATGTTCAACTTATATTTTTCTTTTATCACTTGCTTTCAAGATTCTCCCTTTATTTTTGGCTTTTTGACAGTTTCTTGTAATGTGTCTAAATATGGAGCTCCTTGAGTTTATCCTACTTACAATTTGTTAAAAAGTTGTAGACTTTTATTTTTTATCAGTTTGGGAAGTTTTGGGCCATTACTTTTTTAAATATTATTTTTGCTCTATTGTGACCTTCTCTCATTCTAGGGCCGCCATCAAGTACATCGGTACACTTGATGTGGCACAGGTATTTGAGGCTATTTTCATTTTTTTTTCTTTTTCTCTCTGTTCCTTAGACTGGATAAACTCAATTGATTGGTCCTCAATTTTTTCTCTTTCTTCTGCCAAATCATATCTGCTGTCAGTTCCTTATGGTAAATTTTTCATTTCAGTTATTATAGTTTTAAAACCCAAAATTTCTATTTACTTCTTTTAAAAATAATTTCTCTTTGTTGACATTATCTATTTTATGAGATGGTTCACATTTATCCTTTAAGTATGTGGACAACATTTGCAGTAGTTATTTAAACATGCATATAATAGCCAATTTAAAGGTTTCTTCTAATGTAAAGTCCACCATCTGAGCTTCTTTGGTCACAGTTTCTATTGGCATTTGCTCCTTGTGTTGTGACCACTCTTTCCTGTTTCTGTACATGTCTTGTAATTTTCTTTTGCTGGACATCATAAATAACATAATACAGCAGTATTGAAAATCAGACCCCTCCTGCTCCAGAGCTGGTGGTTGTTGCTTTTATTTTTGCTAATTTTTGATTTAGTGAGTTCCCTGAATTATGTCGAGTGTATATTTCCTGTATGTGTGGCTACTTAAACTTCTGATGAGTAGCCTTAGTAATCAGCTAGTAATTAGACAGAAAGTTTCCTAAGTGACATATTCAGAAAGTCCCCTAGAATTTCACAAGTGGCTGTGTGCTCCCAACTCTGTCTTACCCTTAACCTCATGCTCTGATGCAGCTTCAAGTCAGACACAAATGACAGATTAGGGCTTTCTCAGTTTTTCCAAGGCATGTGCATATCCCAACACATGTATGTGGCTTTTAAGGTTCTGATGAGTATGTTAGAGCTTTTCAAATTTTCTACTGACACCCAATTCCCCAGTTATTTCTTTTCTTTTTTTTTTTTTTTGACAATTCTATTATTGACTTAACTCACATTACTTTAGGCAGCTATAATGTTAAACAATTCCCATTTTTATTTTTTAAAAATTCTAGACATAGGCCTTTTCTACTGAATGCGCTCTGAGTAATGTCAAATAATGACAAGCCCTTTGAACAGGGCCTTTTCAGGTGACCATCAGATAAGTCACGCAGTGACAGCGCTTTGGGGGTGGGGTGTTTTGAAAAGCTCTAGTCCTGATACCCTCTCTTTAGTGGCTGATAGGAAGCTGATCTTCATAACGTCCATATTTTCAAGGCTACTGGAGAGCTGGAGAGAAAGTGAATAGGATCGAAGAAGTTAAAATGCAGCAAAATGCCATTCTATGTTTAATTCAGCCCTTTTTTCTTGAATAAATGCTACTCAGATTCTTGTAAACATTTATTAATTTTCATATTCTTCAAAGATTTGATTTTGACACTTGTTTTGATTCTTTCTGCTTTTCTGAAGCAGCAGATTTTCACTGGTTCATATTTCCCTATTTTGGATGTACATTCTGGAATATGGGATTCAAATTTATAGTTCCAATATCACTTAGCATTTCTGGGTCACTAGATCAAAACCAAGGGGCTTGGAGATCCCTGATCTACCTGATGAGTTTTGTGAGATTCTCAGGGCAACAGATGCATCCCTAGTTCATTTTTAGTTAAAGAATCATGAAAAATTTTCCTAGGCATTACTGCAGTTATTCTAAATCTTCCCAACCTTTGGGGGCCCAGCATAATGCTAACATTTTATAGACTCACAAGAAGAGAGCAAACATCACAGGAAAAGTCTTGGTTAAGACCACCATAGGAGCTTGTGAGAAAATGACGAATCCTACCATTTCAACTCTGGAGATTACACTTTAACTAGCCCTCGTGTATTTCTTCCTTCAATCAATTTTGCTAACACTAGAGAGTGTAATCTGCTAATGAGCTTTTGAGAATGACTAATTCTAAATTATAAAAGCACCCTACTTTTCATTAAAAAATCATCAAGGTCCAGATTCCTGCTTTGGTAATTACACGCTAACACATACTCTTCATTACGGTATTAGTCCCTTCATCACCTGAGCTTATGAGTCCATGAATATCTGTTGGTACCCAGGGGTTAAATCCCAGTTAATTATCAAAAGCTTCACATGACATATTATATTACAAAATGTCACTGAGTAGGGTGAAAATTTTTGCATGAATCCCTTCACCTGTGAGATGCAGCCTGTGATAAAGAATGTGAGGTGCTTATTTGAATAAGAGCTCAGTTTAAATGATATGCTGCACAAATAAAATAAGAGAAGCGATGAAATTATCATTATTGAGAAAGGGCACGTGTGTTTCTAGTGCAGGTTATTTATTTACTTATTTATTTTTGAAATCTTCTTTGAAGACAACAAAATGTAGCTTCAATAACATCCAAAAATTAAGTGGCTTTCATAGGTGTTTATATTGTAGTGACTTCTTTAGAGCTTGCCAACCATTTCTTTGTAAAGACAGTACCCGCTTGTCATTTAACATATGTGTCTGTGTCCCATGAGCTCACTCAATGTGCATTGAAGGGCACATCCAGGCTCTTCGGTGTTTGAATTTGTTTAGGACTAACCATGACATCATATAGGCTCAAAACTAGTTTTTCCCTGACTAGAACTTTAAGAAAATAATTAGATAAAAATAAAAATAGTTTGGACTGTTTAGGTAATTAGAAATATATATCCATAGCTGCTTCGGTTCTGAATTAACTTTAAATTATGCTGGAATTTATTCTTGGGCAAACCTTCACGGTTTACTCAATATTGCAGCTCACCTTCCTATTTTAAATTTAAAATATTTACTATTTTAAACTACATATTTTCTATACATAAAATATATATACCTCTCTTTAACCATCAGAACTATTATCTTGCCTAATATCTTGAAAATAATAGCACCCGTTGCCCTAAAATAGACTATAGTGGGCATGGCCACTCTCACCCAGTGAGTAATTAATTAAAATTTTGTCACGTCGTCTTGACAAAATTTGAACCCATAGACTTGCTCCCTTGTTTAAAATAGTTAATAAAGCACACAAGAAACTGAAATGGGGCCTTCAAGAGTTGGAACCCATGATATAAGACGTACTTAGAGAAGGAGCAATTGAACCCACTGTTTGAACATTTTAAGCTCAGTTTCATGTGTTTTTAGACTTGGAAAGAATGGATAGTACCTCACAATCTTAAGGTTGTGGTCCCACCTATTAGGGCCCTCATACTCAGCATTATTGAAGAGAGCTTCCTTCCTGTTATCGGTCATGCTCAGTGCTGTGTCTATTTCAACTGCTTCTCATCTGAAGTTTGGCTTCTCCTTCAGAGAAGCACAATATACCTTTAACCAGCTACCCTAGACAGGCAATTAAATTAGTCCAGAGGAGTTTGAAAACACCAAATGTCCTTTTGGTTAATAAAATACTTAGATTGGATTCTAGGCCACACATTTTAGTAGGAAGTGTTTAGTGATTTTTTCCCCCCTTTGTCCAGGTCTTTCCAGGGCTTCATTTCTGAGAGCCATCAGGACTCTTCACCTGCTTAGAATCCTTGCCCTTATGCCACCTGGGGAGAATGGTGAACTTGGGAAGGTGGAATATGGTATTGTAACTAGGGCTCAGGAGAGGAAAATCGCCCATCGCTATCCATCAGCACCTTTTCAACACCTATGAAGATGCCAACAAATCTTCTCATAATAACGCCATTTAGTTTCTAGTGACAGGATAGTTGGCAATGATTACTGTTTCTAAACACTGCTCAGTGATCGATTCCTACTCTATGATCTGCTGGCTAATTCCCAAACATGAAAAAAATAAACTAAGGAAGTGTTCTATTTGACAATTGCCACCAGAGAGCTATATATCCAGTGTACTGAAGACACAGAAAAGGAGAAAAACAGCGTTTCTATGAGGGTGATATTTGTGAAAGCCTTCCTAGATAGTTGAGCAACATCTTGAGGAATGAGCAACAGTTCACCTTATTTGGAAGAGAGGCGTTTGGAGCATCAGAAGGGTGTGAGAAAGGAAAACACACACAACTAATGGGAAGGAAGTTGATGTGTCTGGGCCTCTGGCTGTAACTCAGGGACCCAGTGAGCAATACCAGTTAGAAAGGGCCTAATGGGGGTACAGGGGCGCAATTAAAAAGCGAGCTTGATTAGGGCTGTAGCAAAGGTAAAAAAAAAATTGGTATCAATGATCGACATGCTCCTGCGTTATCTTTAACCCTAGACAACTCAGTCATATCAGGTTAGTCTTCCCGTCTGGGGAGAAATCTCTGGTGAGACCAGGAAAGGGTTAAAACCTCTCGGTGAGATAGCAGTGCTCCTGTCTGCCTGAAAGTCTTCGCCATGGTTGTCTATACGGAAAGTCCTACCCACCGCATGAATGTGCAAGCGTCTGCCACTTTCTTGGTGCCTCCCTGGGCCAGGCTGAGGGGAGTGGTAGGTCCATTCAGCGATGCTCCCTTTCCCGTAGCCTCGTGCAGTGAGAGACACACCAAAGAGAATAAGCTGGTTTCAAGGGATTTACAGTGCAATGGTCTAGTTATATTCTGAAATGAATCAGAGTAAATGGAGGCGATGGATGAAAGGGGAGAGGGGAGATGAGAAGGGTTGAGTATGAAAGTATTCAGCCTCAGCCTCAAGGTAAAAACTGTGATTTCATATTAAGGTGAGAAATCTTTTCAACCCAACTGAAATCTTGGATCTTGTTTTGTCATGTATGTATTATATGGAAGTAGAAAATTTAATATCTATAAAACTTGTTTTATTCATATTAGGGGATAATAGTGGTACCTCTACATAGGATTATGGTGAATCCATGACATAAAGTATACAAAACAGCTATTTCAGTGTTTAGGACAGAAGAGGCAAACAAAATTGGCCACTTCTCTGAGTTGGTTTTCTGGCTTATTTCTTCTGATAATAATAATAGAGGGTTTTGAAAATACTTCTTCCAAGCAGGAGAACAAACCACAAACAACTCAAAATGTTTGTGGTTGATTCTTACTTAGTGGCAGGCTCACCTGATTGCTCCTGTGGGCAGAGACATGAGCAGCATCTGCCTGTGCTGGAGAAGCTTGTACCATTTCCTCCCGTATATGGTTGCTTTCTTTCCTTTCCTTCTATCAGGAAGCTTAAAATGTAAGGCAAAGCCATCAGGTCAGGCTATTTGATTTTAAATCTATTTTGTTCTTTTTATGTGTAACTCTTTTTCACTCTTTCAATAAGTGAAATGTTAACCCAAAAGATGAAAATTGCTGGAGCCTGCCTAATAGAAAGGTGCTGAGTTCCCCGTGCTTTATGCTTTCATCATCTATGTGGTCAGGGAAAACAGAGCGTGCGTTCGCAGGCAAGCACGCTTCTCTCAGAGCGGTGTGATGCTTAGGATAACACAACACTGTGCTTCTCCACCAGCAGTTTTGCTCTTGCTTACTTAAAGATGACAAAAATTCAGGTTCGGTCCATTAAGAAAATTCTATTTCCTGAAATAAACTTTCCTTTGTTTTAAAAGCATTAAATAAACACTGTTGTACTTAATGAAGTGGCTGCTAATTATATTGTTGCTTTAGTTGAACAAAAAGGCATACTTTTGCAACATATTAGTAAATTTGTGGATTGCTAAGCAAACTGTATTGTTTATTGGTTCTTCCAGTATTATAGTATAAGTTACTTAAGTTTATAAAATACCTGAAATAAAACTTGAGTTGCTTACTAAACAAAGGCAATTTAATTACAAATTTGAAGAGCTTTTTTTTTTTTACACTTAAACATATTGGAAAATAAACCCTTAACCTTTATTGGGAAATAAGCTCTTAACCTTTTGTACAAATGGAATTTTATTTGACCTGAGTGAGAAAGTGGGAAATGTAAGGAAATAATTAGGTGTGCAGTTGGTATATGTGAGGGCTGATCCCAATTTTATAAACTGTGGCTCATAAAAGGCAAATAGTGTCAGCATCATTTGTCATAGTGAAGGTTTCCTTTGTTGTTTTCCATGGCTTATCCTTTAGACCAGGGGTCCCCAGCCCTGGGGCCCCTGGGTCAGTGGCATTAGGACCCAGGCCACACAGCAGGAGGTGAGTTGCAATTGAGGCATGGAAGTTTGGCTGGAATTACCACCTGAGCACCTCCAGTCTCCCCCTACCCCACCTCCGCCCCCTCACCACCCCCTCACCCATCCCTACACTGTCCATGGAAAAATTGTCTTCTATGAAACTGGTCCCTGGTGCCAAAAAAGGTTGGGGACCGCTGCTTTAGACAACTCTTAATTATTGCTTTTGATGAAAACTGATCAGCAAAATCTAAATGAATAAATTAATTTGGACTATGAAAATGTCCTTTTCCCCCCCTTGGAATACCTACTAGGGACTTCTGATAAAAATTATACATATAATTAGGACCTAGGAGAGTTCCCACAACAGAAGACTCGGTTCTGCCCAGTTGAACATTCAACTCTGTGCTCTCTCAGAGCCGCTGATTGTGACTTGAACAAAAAGTTGCTGAAAGTTAGAGATGGTGGTGTTACTAGATGACTGCACTTGGCTTCTACTAAAATATTGGTGCCCTTAGAAGTTTCTGAGGAAATGCGCTCTTTTATGCTTTCCTCTTGACTAATGGGGTGATCTATAAAATAGTGGCTGAGTTACGGATGTGGCCTAGGTATAAAAGAATCATTTTATGCATGTACCATGCAAATCAACCAAGGTGAGTACCTTCAACTTTAAGATTTGGGATGAAATAATAGCAAGGGAGATATTTTAGCTTTTTTATTGTGTAGTAGCATAGTGAAAAGTGCTGGCGGGGAAAGATTCAGCTTATTCCCTCCCTCTCCCCCCTTCTTCCTTTAGGAAAAAAAAAGTCTTTAATCTCTACTAGCTATAGTATGAAGTAATATGCTAGAAACTGAATATGTAATAATTACAAATATTCTGTGCCACAGGATAAGGTAGTAGAAGATAGACATAGAGTCACTTATACGTAGTGAAGCAAACTAATAGACTTAAGAGCTTTGTAAAAATGTGGGCCTCTGAAAGTTAAGGACTGTCTTTGGAAACTGGACAAAGTTGTCACGGAGATGATTATTTGATTTGAATCCAGAAGGATGAGTGAACGTCTACTAGGGAGAGTAGTGGGAAAGAAAGCATTCCAGGGTTCAGAGGTCAGATGGATGCAGTGATTGGATAGCAGTTGAGAGATAACTGCAATACTTGAGATAAGAGATAACGAGAGCCAGCAATTCAAACATGGAAATGGAGAAAAGAGGCAAAATTAATGATATTTTTAAGGGTAGCATCGGCAAGGTTTGGTGACCTCTTAGACAAGCTGATAGGAAGAAGAGGAAACTAAAGATAACTCGAAGATATCTCATTGAGGTGACTAGATGATGGTATCATCTACTGAGATTGAGAAGCAAGGGCTTGGGAATTAGGATGGTTTAAGACACATCTGATATTTATCCAGCACGTCATGGTTTGCTTGCTCTAATTCTTTAGAAATCATTGCCATGCTGAATCATCTGGCATCCTTTCTGATTAGTTGAAATTTGTGATGCTCTGGGTAACACTGGGGACATACATTGAACATGGAGATGAAGAAATTTAAGATGTTATTCTGAAGTTTGGGCTGTAAATCAGGACTGATCTATAAGATTAGATTTCTGAATCATCAATTTATAAATTATGTTCAGTGCCATTGCTGTAGAATCATGCCACAGATGTGTTTCTTTCTGCTGAGGAGAGAAGATCTTGCCTTTTACCACTCCCACTCCCTGATTTCCACGGATCTGCTCTTTGAGCCACCTTGACCCCTGGCCCCATTGGCTCTCCTACCTGCTACGGGATTCGTTGGCCCCAACCTGAATAATACAAGCTCCCATTCTAATTATGTGCTTACTTTCACCACGGGATCATTTCTCCTGGCCACACCCTAAACATGCCTTTACTCCTCTACTATTCTTAGTTGACAAGACTATTCTGTGCTCAGAAAGTGACCTTAGGGTGCTCCTATAACTTTGTGGCCCAGAGAATACTAAAATTCCTTCGATTCTATCTCCTTGATAGTTCTACAGTCCTTCTCCTCCTTTCTTTCATTCACACTGTAAATGCCTTCGTTTGGCTCTTTATTAAGACTCACATGCATTACTGAAATTCTCCCTAAGTGATTTCCCTGCTCTCAGTCTCCCATCCTTTAATTCATTGTTCACCTCGCTGCAGAGGGTTCTTTCTAAAATGCTAATGGAGTCATGTGGCTCCCTTGTTTAAAGTCCTTTAAAAGATCCCCGAATTCTTCATAAGGTCCTATTTGTTTGTCAATAAGTCCTTCATGTCATCCAGCCTAATCTCTTACCACAGGCCCACAGAGATACTGTATGGAAATCCTTTAACTCAGGCCATCATGCCTCTGTATCTGAACCCATACAGTTCATGTAGGCTGTGTGTTATAATCGTGAATTTACATCTCTACTAACTTATTCTGAATCCCTAGCATTCATTTTCTTAATATTGGTTTTTGATGGTCAGGTTTTTCTTTAATTTTGATGAAATAGTTTTTCTTTTATGTTACTGCTTTCTGTGGGTTTTTAAGAACACTTTGCTTCTCCCCAAGTTATAAAGAAACTCTCCTGTGTTTGTGTATTCCTAAAAGCTTATGGTTTTAGACTTTACACTAAGATTTATGAACTATCTCCAATTAATTTTTGTGTATGGTGTGAGGTAGAGGTCAGGGCTTATTTTTTCCCATGTAAATATTCAATTATTTTAGCACCAATTGTGGGAAAAAATTTTTTTTTCTAATTGATTACCTTGATTGACATTTTGATGTCAGGTAATCTTTCTTTTTTTTTTCTTTTTCTCCTTTTATATCTTTTATTGTTAAGGGTTATTAAGGGTTATTTGTATAATATTCTTAACCCTTTTTTTGTGGGTTCTTTTTTTAAAACTATATTTTATTGATTATGCTGTTACAGTTGTCCCACTTTCCCCCACTTCTTTCCCCCCACCCCCTTACCCCCCCCTTTCCCCTCCCTTTAGTTTTGTCCATAGGTCATACACATAAGTCCTTCTGCTCCTGCACTTCCTATACTATTCTAACCTCCCCCTGTCTGTTGTCTACCTCCCATTTATGCTACCTGTTCTGTGCCCCATTCCCACCCTCTCCCCCTACCACTCCCCTGTTGATATTCCTCCA